>PVKA01011918.1:0-59351 GCA_004027165.1 Ctenomys sociabilis
CACTTTTAATTAATTGTGCTTAAGGCTCTCATTAAGGTTGAAGTTCCCTTCTTAAAGCAGCTCGTACTGACGAAGGTGCATGCGCTGGATGATGTCGCGGCAGTCGTTGAACACACGGCGGATGTTCTCCGTGTCCACAGCGCAGGTAAAGTGAGGGTAGCAATAGTGGCGCCCATCTCCACTAGCAGTGCTGATTCTCAGAAACTCGTCTCTAATGAAGTACTTGGCCTGGGTCACACGTGGGTCCTCTCCGGGCTCGGGAGTAGCGTCCTCAGGAGAGTGTAGCGAGCAAATTCTGGAAAGTAGTCCTCAATCTTCGATTTCCCAGCAAGGACTTTCTCAGCGAGCAGATCTTGCTTGTTGAGGAACAGAATCACAGAGATGGTGCGCAGCCATCTGTTGTTCCAGATGCTCTTATATTGATGCTTATAATTGAAATGTGTTGACTTATACTTGTCATAATACTTACCTGCCATTGTTTACTCTTTTTTATCCTGTGTTTAGTTGTTTGCCCTGTTTAGTGTGTTCCTTCCATTCTCATTTGTGTTCTGGTCATTGTGGTCTCTGTCTAGAACATCTTTCAGTAGTCTGTGTAGGGATTGCTCCGTCATGAAATTCTTTAGTTGTTCTTTGTCATGTAAGTATTTTACTTCTCCATGAAACTTGAAAGAGAATTTTTCATGGTATAGTAGTCTGGGCTGGAATTTGTTTTCATACAGTTCTTGAAGAACTCCTCTCTATGCTCTCCTTACCTGCATGTTTTTTGTCATGAAGTCAGCTATATTTCTGAAGGGTTTTCCTTTGCATATTTGGGAAATTTTCTAGTATTACTTCTGCCCATATGTTTTTTATATAATTTGTATTGACTCCTTCATTCTCATTTATGGCAATTTATCTCACATTGTTCTTCTTGACATCATCTTGCAGTTGATAGATTGTTTTTCCCTGCATTCTCATTGCTTTTAAGAGATCCTTTTTCACCTTTTTACCAGCTGCACCAGCATCCTCAAGAACTGAATCTCTGTCTTTGCTTTCACTCAAATGGTTTTGTAGACTCATTATTGATATTTTTAATTCTTCTACATCTCTTTGACTTTGCTGCATGCGTTCTATTTCTTTTCAGTATTGCTCATTCCAGGAATCTGTCATATTTCTGATGTCCTCTAATTTGATTTTTCATGTCTTCTTTAGAGGTAGCTATTAACTCTTTTACTGAAGAGTTTCTTCCAAATTGGGTTTCCTTTATATTTTTCTGGAATTGATTCTCTACTTCAGATACTATGAATTCAAAGAATTCTTTTTTATTTCATGAATTATTTCTGCTTTGAGTTCTTCTTTATCTTTCTGCTCATGTTTCTTTGCTTGCGACTCTGTTAATTCACACATTTCAGCTGCAATAGTGTTCTCTGCACTTGTTCTGGGTGAGCATTCGGTTTCCTTCATATGTTTCTGGATTTGATTCATTACTTCAGATGTTATGTATTCAAATATTTCCTTTTTTATTTCAAGTGTTAATTCTGGTCTAAGTTCCTCTATACCTTTTGCTGTTGATTCTTTGCTTCCTCGTCTGTTATTTCATTCATTTTGATCTTCTTTTGAATTTTATTTATTTTTCTTTGTGTATTATGCTTCTTTTTTTCTTGTTTATTTCTTTAGTTGTTTGGGGTCTTTTATTTGTTTCTTTCATTTAACAAGAAGTTTGTAATCTTTATCTAATTCGCATGTTTTGTAAGTTTTTTAAAATTCAGTACTCCACAGTTTGCTTTTTTCCCCTCAGGAGAATGCAATTTACTTATCTATTTGTTATTGATGAACATTGGTAATATTTTTAGTTTTTATCTTAAACAAATGTCTTTTCATTAGTATTCTTTCATTTACATTGTGGTGTGCATGTATAAAATTTTCTCCTGTACAAGTATATCCAGAAGTGGAATTTCTGGATCAAGGAGTAGGAAGTCTAGAGCCTTTCAAAAGGCTGAGTAATAGTAAATAGTTTACTGAAATTTATGTACAATTTATCACTCTATCACTAGCTGAGGATTATGCAATTTAATAGCATAAGGCAAATTTTTAACTTTTTTATCTATGACCATATATTTGTGTATTTATCAAGCCATAAATAAGTCTTAGTATGTTGACATTTTAATTTTCTATTTTGTGAACCTTTTTCCTGCCAAGGCTTTTCTTTTCGCTCTTTCTCCTAGGAGGACATGTGATGATGCAGGCTTTGAAGGCTGTACAGCCACTTCCCCTTCCTGTCTTGCTTTCTGTCTGGCTCAGTAGCTCAGCACCAGGAGGACTTGAAATTCTATTAGAAGCTGAAGGTCCTGGGTTTGCCTTTCCACTCCCTGGCTCACCCTATCACTCTCATCCTCCTGCCTTCCTCTGGTTTTGATTCTTTCTCTACACTTCCTTTTCCTTTTCTTCTCTCACTTTTACTGCTTACCAATAGAAAGTAATAGGAGTGAGAGAGAACAGGAAGGAGCAGGCTCCCACATTATACTCCATACCTCCACTAGTTCTTGCTCCTTAAAGTTTCCACCACCTCCCAGTAGCACCAAGCCTTCAATACAAGAGCCTTTGGGATCCATTCCAGATCCACACTGGTTTTGATGCCCCATTCATTGATCAACCCATTCAAATACAGAAAAATATGGGAGTTATGATCCACAGGGCTAGAAAAGAAGACATCTTTGAAATGAGGCCAAAGAAGCATGACGGTCTCCAGGGATTTGTGATATAAGCATATCTAGAGGTGCTACTAATGTGTGAGTAGGTACTACTCCTTCATTTATGGCTCTGAAATCTCATAGTGGGCAGTATTCACCTGCTGGCTTGATTACTACTAACGCAAGTATAGTGTATGTTGAAAAGTATGACACTAGTGTATACACATATATATATATATATATATATATATATATATATATATATATATATATATGTATGTATGTATATATATATATATATATATATGTATATATATGTATATATATATATGTATATATATATGCCAGTGATGAGATTTAAAATACTGTTTGCTGTAAAGATATACATTAGGACCCTTTAGTTGAACGCTACTAGAGAAGCCTTCTCAGTCCTCCCCTGGATGCATTCATGCCATTTGAGGACCTACTGCTGGCAGACCAATTAGGTTATGTGAGGTCAGGCTGGCTGGGTCCTTAGCAATTAGGACATGGGTTGCCAGAGGTTTGAGTATAGAGTGACCCTGAGTGGAAGGGCTATTTCTCTCCCAACAGTTGGCGTGAGAAACTCGCATCTGCATAAACGCAGCTTGGAAAAGGCAGTTTTCCAAATGGCAGTTCAAAGGATAAATGGAGAAAGCTGTCCAATTACCTCCATGAAGACACAACAACTTTAAAATGAGATGAAAGCTCACCCAATAAAAGCTAGAAATGCATAAGTCAGCCTCCCATCACAGAGTGATACAAGTTTTTTGCTCACCTTGAAAGTTATCTGAACTTCCTATGAAGTAATTTCGATGTGTTTTTGTAGGAACCTTTTGTGCTGCAACAGACACCAGCCCCACCACTATCCAGGCCCTCTTCCCTCTCTACTATGGTGAAGGATGACTTCATCTCTCTCTGAAAATGAGTATTGCTCTTCCAATGCCAAGGCCCTGATTTCATATTCTCATAGGTCCAACAAATGTCTGCTTCAGGGTTCCTTTACTTGCTGCCCTTTTCACTCTCACTTGAAGCACTCTGCCTTGCTTCCCTCACTCTTTATGTTACTTCAGATTTGCCCAGTGTGGTGGCCCTGTCCTGAGCATTATCACAGGGTGAGCATGTCTTTAGCCTTCCTCTTATCCAGCTCTCACTTGCCCTCTAATTCATCACAGTTATTGAATGCCAAATCAGCTTCAGTAAACTTCATCAAATACCTAATAAGCGTATTGTGGTTTCTGGACCCAGGTGGAGATATTTGAATATTTTCTAAGTGTAGGGAACTGACTAATAAAGTACTACTAAGAATAATAGACCTCTAATAATCGAGTCTATATTAGTACATTTATAACGGGCCTCATCAAGCTAAGGCTAAAACATTTTGGGTTCTCATTGGGTCCCTGACCAATAGACCTAGTACTATAATTCATATGTTTTCATCTCTAGCTGCATATTAGCTAAAATGGACGTGAGATATAATTTTTGTTTGGTTCTCTCATTTTATAATTCCATACAGACCCTTCTTGTAATGAAAGTAATGCAACATTTGGCTGCTTTTCAGAGATGAAGTGGCAAAGGCTTCATCACTGATCCTTGGGATCCAGCAGGGATGTCCCAAGGTCAGTCTCCACTAATAGGGACCTGACAGGGATTCCCCTGCAAATTCTGTCCTACTCTCCCTTAATAGGGTGGAACCTTTTAGGGCCAGATGTTTCCAGATTTAGGTGAGCAGCACAGCTGCTTGCTTTGGACCCATTGAATTTCCCCTATAAATACTACTCATATTCTGGTTGCAGGACCCAGAATTGAGATCTCTTACTGCATGCATGCCACTTGGACAATTAAGAAGGAAAAAGATCTAACTTTAGATAAAACTCAAATATCTAGGTCAAGCCACAAAGCATACACATGTGAGAGCCAGGGATATAGCTCAGTGGCATAAGTGCCTGCCTGGCAAGCACCCGTGTTTGATCACTGGCATTGAAAAGAACACAGGCATACACATCTGGTGACAAAATATCAAAAGTCAGACACTGTAAGTTCCATCAACAGATTTAGGTTACATACCCTTTCAGATAACAGTGCAAACTTTAAGCCAAATTTACCATGACAAAAACAAGTTTAAGGGAAAATGATAATAAAACAGTATTAGCAAATTACCCCAGCAAATGACAAGCTTAGATGAAGTTTTAAGAACTCATCAGAGCAGATGAGAGAGCCTCTTTGGCTGCTCTTGCTACCAGCTACTGCCCACCACCAGCTTGGACAAACAAAAATAGTGACAGGAGGTTTAAAGAGGCAAAGTTCTCTCTTCCTGTGGAGGAAGATACTGCACCTGATAATTGTGCTTTTCTGAGTTGTTTAGAATAAATGACTAAACAAATGGAACACTTTGTGGTACAAGAAATCCTGGAGCAGAGAGAAAATCAGAAAAGGAGAAGGAACATTATTAAAACCTATGGAAAGAAAGTGCTCAGTGTGAGTCCATGATCCACAGGTGAGCACAAATTCTTGGTGCTAAACAAAAAACTGCTCAAGTTTGGGGCAGTTGCCAAGTATTCCACAGAGAAAAAGCAACACTTGCGCAGGCCAGGACCAGTCTTCCTGGCACATCTCTGGGCAGCTATCCCAAAGCACTTGCCTACAGGTGGCCTCTTCCCTGCTCAGCTCAGCTGGCAGCCATCCTGCTAAAGTGTGTGCCAAGACGGAATTTCTACATTGTGTGGATCAACAATAGACTATAGGTCCAACTGACTGGTACAAGTTCTCCTTGGACAGAAAACTTTTGCCCCTAAGTCTACTCATTTTCACAAAGTTTAGATCAGTGTTCATCCTGAACACTCAACATCTATCTTCATCCATCAATTAGAGGAAAGAATGAGTCGTTCTCTTTTTGCCTGGGTCTTCTGTTCCCCCTGTTCTTCTGAGAGCTCTCAGTGTCTCTGGAGCTGTGATATCTCCACTGTCTGATGAGGTCTCTAGGATACTGTGCAGTAAAATCCCTGGGCTCTTATCCCATGAGCTCTTCCCATGCTTGGTAATGTGCTCCTGGCCAATTCACCAGCTGTTACAATTGAATGAGCCATTGTGATGAAGAATGGAACCTTACTGGAGGGCATATGATGCAACCAAGTTTATTCAAAACATTAAAAAAGGGAAGGAAGTAGAGCTCCCACTATAGGGGAGGATATCTCAAAAAGATATCCATGAGAACCTTTCTGTAGGGACTTCAGGGGTTTCAAAGGAGCTCACGATGTTGTGCAAAAATTAAGATTTTTACCTTATATTTTTACTTTAGACTACACACTGTTTAGGGTTCTATTTGTACATTGGTCGTGTTATATCCCTGTGTGCCAAGAAGCCCTTGAGCCAATGGTTTTCTGAGCATGCTCTGATCATGCTCTAGAGTGGTCCATGACAGCTGCAGTATATTTGGCAAAGTTTTTTGGAGTGACCCTTAAAAGGTGTTAAATCAGCATTTTCCCTTTTCATCATTTGTACTCCCTGTTGGGCTGTGGTCCTTAATGCTTAGTAGAATCCTAACTTCTGTCTCACTGGTTTGTGATAATTACTAAGAGACAAAGGTGGTTGCTCTATAGTATCCATTTTTCCTTTCTCCCATATTAGCAGTGCTCAGTTGTTTCATCAATTCCATCTTCTCTTTTGTAATCAAAGTACCTTATTTCAACAGCTTCATGTAGTCAATATTATTTGACTAATTCACGTATGTACTACTTTCTTGGAGTTTCATTTTCCTTTGATTTCAGAAATGCTGTGTGAGATCTCTATATGGAGCATTCCTCTTTACCCAAACCACAGATATCTAACAAATGTTCATAGGTGGCTTAGGAGAGCTGTAAAACCACTATGAGTCATTCTTGCCTTAGAGTTACAGTGTACACATGTTACTCAACTATTGCTGGATTTGGGGTCTAAACTTTTCCCAGATGAAGTCCTTTATCCTTCAGTTGATTTGGAAATATTACTGGGGATATGCACAACCTCCTGGAAGGCAACCTTGATTCCCTTCTATTCTTTTCTCTTCATTTCTTTTGATACCAATCTTTTGAACTGTCCTTGGACAGAGCCTGCAGAGGGTGACTCTAACAGTGTCACCCATTTCTGTTATTCTGTCTGCTTGGAGTCTAATGATTACCTGCTGAGCCTTGGCCTCCCTATGAAAGATTCTATCACCTCCAACTGGGAGGTCTAGCTTTGAAAATTCACTTTGTTCCCTCTGTCCTGGACACCATAGAGAAATAAACAATGAATTATAATGATACAAGGGTCTTTCTTACCAATGTTCTTCATGTGTGAAAATTATGTTTTTAATAACTTAAATCTGTGATTCAGAGACAGGAAGTACGGGCTACACTTATTTAGACTCCAAAAGTCACAGGAAATGTATACATTTTGAAACAAAATAGGAAATAAAAACAAGGCCAAAAAGAAAACAGGATTAAGATGCATTTTAAGAATTAAGATTAAACCAAAATTTCAAAGCAAAGTAATAGCAGAATAGCAATAGTTAAAACATTGCAAATTGTTCTCTTCAAAATAGATTTAGGCATAAAATTTTTTCCAAATTATATTAACACAAATATTTATTTTCACAGGACTAAGAGAAATTAGCTGCATAACCATTTTATATTTGTATCCCTTGTCCTTTCTTTCCTTCACTCCCTTTTCTCCCACACTGAGTCCTCTTTCGTTTTGAACAATTTCTTGTCACTTCACAATATTAAAAAGTGGGCCAGTCAGATAACTTAGTAGACTAAAACGCCTGCTTAGGCAGAGCACACAGGTCAAGGTTTGGGCCCCAACATACCTACCATACAGGCCCAATCCTGCCCATCCCCCAACATAGTGAGACAGAGATTGAGAATGGGCATGGTGAAGCATGATTGTAATCCCAGTGCTCAGGAGGCTGAATATAGGAGAATAACTATGAGTCTGATCTGTGTAGTGAGACTCCGTACACCCTATAGAGCCTGTATATATATGTACAACTGGAAATCTGACAAGAGTGAGAGCTTCTCAGATGACGAAATACAAACAGCAAATAGAGATGAGAAATGTTCACCATCAGTGGTCATTCAAGAGATGCAAATTAAGTCACTGGGATCTTTATTTATACAAATAATAGTGTCATGTATCAGACTATATGTATACTTTGGGGCACTTTACTTCCTTTTTTTATTTTAAGTTTTCAGTGTCTTCAAGATCATTCTATACTGAGTAAAATAGAGATCTACTCTCATTTCACTGTCTATACTTCAAAATCAACACTAATAAAATTTATGTAATGAATGCATTCAGATGTATTGCAGTAATTTCCAAGGTTTGCAACTGAAAGTAATATAGCAATAGACTTTTTCATATACATATATATGTGAAAGTAATATAACAACTATATAGTTATTGCATGTATGTTTTCCTAGAAGCTAACATTATCTGTCAGTAGGTTCTAGCATGCTCCAGACACAGATAAACCAGAATAAGTACTTTTTATATTTAAAATTTTGCTGAATGAAAATGAAAAGTATGTGGTCCAGGATAGGCCAACCCACACACCCATAATCTGTAATTTTTCTTAAAATGAAAGCAAAGTTACTTAAAGAGTGAACCTAAGAATTTTAAACCACCACAAAGCAGTTTACCAGGAATACCCAGTACTTCAGCTATACCATCACCCAATGCATTCAAGGTTCGTGTGATAAAGGGGTCATTATCTCTTTGCATAGCTTGGACTCTATTCCTCAGGTGCTCTAACTCTTCTTTCATTGCTTCAGATTTCTCCTTGAATCCTTCTTTTAAATAATCCATTTGGACCTAAAATAAATGAATAGAAGTTGACAGGGAAGCACATTTTCATAATACTGCTATTTTAATAGTAACATTTTGTTTAAACACATTGTCAAAATGAATGTACAAGTACAAATGTTTTTACAATTATAACAAGTATGCAATAAATAATATCTGGACTGGACCAGATATTATAAGAAGGAAAAATAGTTTAGTTTTATTAATATTCATTCAACACCCACTTCTGCTGTGCTGAAGTATGAGAAAAGTTGTGCCAAAGGAAATACCTTTGACCTGATTCTCAGTCCCTCTTAAGTGGCATGATAACAATATGGTTTTGGTGGAAACTTGTCAGCTGATCTAGGAAATTGCTATACAACTTCCAGGTGGACAAGGAGAGAGTGCCTCCGAGGTCATACGTTAACAACTGTAGGCTTTCCACATGAAGTGTTATGTCTTACACAAAATAGCCCCAGATAGCTGATGTGTGTGGAAGGAAACTGTCTCACTGGGGTGCTCTCCTCATCAGTATATACATCTGTTGTATTCATAGCTGGATATGTTGTGAAAGAGGCGAGACCTGCCCAGAGGTAGGTCACACTGCTTCCCCTCCCTGACTGCCATGGCCTGAGCACTTTTCCTTCACCAGGCCTCTGTGCTACATTATGTCTGCTTTGGAGCTTCCAGCTATGAACTGAAACCAAAGCTAAAACAAAACCTCCTCCTATGAATTGTGGATCCTATAGGAGGTGGGCCCCATGGATGGGAAAGTGAATTGGCCATCTAGAAAAAAAACAGTAAATTTATTGGCAGAAGCTGTTAATACAATTTGCTTTTAATACTTTAATGACAACATAAATCTACTTAAAGGATTTGGATGATAGTAGAGTGAGGAGTACTCACCTTCATTTGTTGCTCCAACATCATTTTCTGTTCTCTGAGCAGGTTTTCTCTGTCCAAAAGCAGCTTCCTTTCCAGTTGCTCCATGTTGTCTTTGTGGGTGCTCTCAAGAATTTCTCTCATTTGCTGTTCCTCCTGCAGTTTTGCTGCTAAAATTCCCTGTTCCTTTTCATCTGCCTCATTCTTGGCCTTTTCCACTGTGCCAGGAAAGTTTGAAAATGAAAGAAAAACAAGTGAAAACTTATTCTGCTTTCCTGAGCTCAGACACCAAAGCAAATAGGAAAGGCAGCACAGGAAATTCACAGAGATCACGTGGCCCATGCTGTCCAGAGCATGCTTCAGAACATAATGGTAAGTGCACTGCCCCTATATGTGATATAAGACAATAACTCCTTTCTGTTTCACATTCATCAGCATAAGCACTCCACAGAAGGAGCAATGCTACACATTGGGGAAGGTTTCTTGTGAGGTCTATCAAACTCGTTTTGGGAATCTACATGCACTTGGGAGCTACGTCCTGTGCATTTACCTGCGATGGCCCGCTCACTGTCACTGAGAGCTCTATCTGACTGCAGGATAGACTGCGCTGTTGCTTCCTGTGACCGCAGGAACTTTAGGAGAACTTTTTCTGCCTTTAAAACCGAGAAAGAGCAAGTGACTTACCATTGGAATGAAGAACAGTTCTGCAAAATAAATATACACACACTTTTGCTTCATAGTTATACTTCTTGTGCTCTCTACAAGGGGATCAAGCTTCTAAGTGTCACCAGAGACATTCCATGCTTTCCACTTCATATCTCCCTCCCTGTACCCTTCTCTTAGGGCTGCTTCATGCCACTGCATTAGGCTTTGGCCAGTAAGAATCATGTGCAGTTGTGCAAACTATGACCTGGTGCTTTTAGGTACTTCTTTTTCCAATGATATAAACTGTCACTCACTCGTCTTCCTACTAGCTTTTTCCTTGGAAAACATGTAATATATGCAAGGGCCTCTGATTTTAAAATTGAAATTGACGCAATAGAAA
Source organism: Ctenomys sociabilis (assembly GCA_004027165.1). Lineage (NCBI taxonomy): Eukaryota > Metazoa > Chordata > Mammalia > Rodentia > Ctenomyidae > Ctenomys > Ctenomys sociabilis. Next base: position 10,417 of record PVKA01011918.1, read on the forward strand.
GTCATATACTTCAAGCTGGATTAAAATGCTTTTAAGTACATAAGAATAACAGCTCATTATGTTCACCATCTGGGGGCTGAGGAGATAGCTCAGTAGAATAAGCACTTGACTTGCAAGCACAGGGACCTGGGTGCAATCTCTGGTACCTCAAAATAACCCACGTGTATATCACATTCTCACAGGTTGTTAAGTAATATCACTCAATATGCAATCACTAGCCTGGACAGCAAAGACTGAGAGAACCCTGGAAAGCACCAGCACTTAACACACTGCAAGTCATCTTGTTGGACAAAGAAATGGACACTTTTGTCTGTCCCTCTTCATTTTCCAAACTCCTTTCTGTTTCTTTGGTAATGAAAGTTTCTATTTGGAGGAATATATAGCAGATAGGAAGCACTAAAGATTAAAGTGCTTTCTAGGGCATAATCCACTGGTTGAGCACATGCAGAAAGACATCTTTTGATTCCCCAACTCTGTGGTAAAAAATGAAAAGATTTCCTATAATCTGTTTTCTTATCACTCATAGCTGGATCTAGAAACCCCTTGATGTTACTCTCTAGAATTCCCCAGGCTCCCTGCTCCTCACCTTGACTCCTTTCCTGGGCACTTGCCTGTAATCCTCTTCAATCTTTTTTCTCATTTCCATATATAGCTTGTGTCCCCCAGGAGCAGAGAAAATTCCTGCTGAAAGGCTTTCCCTTAAGGATTTTGAAAGCAAATTCAGCTCTTTCTCACAATATTTCTCAGATTCCTCTTCATTCTTCAGCAAGAAATACTTCTTCTTTTCTTCTATTGTTCTCTGCAAAATAAATGTACAGAGATGCCAACAGAGGAGTGACTTCAAGCTAGATTAAAATGTCCTCAGAGAGGAGAAAATAAAATCCCAGAGAATATTGTAGGAGAATAAACCTGTTTCTCAAAGAGAAGGATTCTTTTCAAGTAAGATGTGGGTTGAATGAGATTTCATAAACTTGACTTATTGAGAACTGCTAAAATTCTGCAAGTCTGTGAGAAATCTTGTACCTTCCTGACCCTGAGATCCTTATCCATAAAATAAAGAAACTGTGTGCTACCATCTCCATGGTTTGCTCTATAAATTCTATTTTATTAGCTCCTGTTTGCAGCACATGAAGCTTCCATTCACCTTAAAAAGCAGCACATGTATGTAACATACCCTGGATACTTTTCACTCATCTGCCCCTTCTTATCCACATCACTCTCTCTGCATATAGATCCCAATTCCCTATTTTCATTATAATTGTTTTCATGTTTATGGAAGATAATGTTTACAATCACTGTGTATACTTGGGACATGTCAATGATTCATCTTTGCTTTAAACAAAATGGAAACTAAAAAAGAAGAATTTCAAAACGGCTGATAGGAATTTAACAGTGATTGTTACATTGCTTATTGTTATCTTCAGAGTAGTTGTTCAGATTACCAGATTACCTATAGGCATGCAAAATTGATTTTTAAAAAATAAGCGTTAACTTCTTTTTAAAAAACAACAGAATTTAGTGGTATGATTACCTTAGCTATGTTGTGGATAGATAGATGGATAGATAGATAGATAGATAGATAGATAGATAGATAGATAGATAGATAGATAGATGATAGAGACATTTTCTCTTTCTGTTATCCTTTCCCCCCATCTCAGCTGTTCTTTCCTTTTGATCAGCTTCTTCCCCTTTCTCAATATCTATTATACTTCTCAATGTTTTTTTTTTTTTACTCTTTCATTTTCTTCCACTAGGAGATAATATGATGTTTACACACATGGGTCTGATTTATTTCATTTATTGAGTATGGTCTTGTCCGTGTCCTATGGTACTGTGTCTATCATTCTATCTTGAAGGTTACAATATACAACAAAGAACAATATGAGATGAATAACAATGTAGAATTATGATCTGTAAAGAGAAATTTAGATGCTAGGAATGAGCAAGTGTGTACTGAAAAAGTGAACACCTCAGAGATTACTTGAGAATGCTCTGGGCAGGTCTGCAGTCCTAAGAAGTACTTCTTAGAATCAAAGATAAGTACTAAGAAGAACACCTACACTGATTATGTTTCAGTCACCCAGAGACACATCTGGATGATAATCCTAAGATCTGAGGGTGGAGGAAGAAAGTGTAGGTTTAGAGAGGCCACCCAATGAGAATCCAAAATGCTTTGTCCTTTAATGAGAGATGAGCTATGGGTTTAATATAGCCACCTTGGGGATTCACTCTTCAATGGAAGCATTAAAGAAAGTACTGGAAAAGACACAGAACAAAAAAAACTGCAAAGAATGCAATCATTGTGTACAGCAAAAGTGATAATAAAGACAGGAAAAAAAAAATAAGAATCAGTACCACCAACTCCTTCTGGAATTTCCCATCTTCATCCTTGAAGGAGCTCTCCATGAAGACCGCGATGGCCTTCTTCTCACAGGCCACGTGTATGTCCAGCAGCTCCTGGAGCGTGTCTGTGGGGAGCCACCCTCGCTGGGTCATGTACTCGCTATAGCTGTTGGCTGCCTTCCGCACGGCCACTGCATTCTCACGCTGAGCCAGAGTGGTCATGACGTTCTCCAAACAGAGCACTGCCCCACGGTTGATGGTCTTCACATAGGTCTCCACCAGAACTCCCAGACCTGAATGAGCCACGAATTTTGCGGCATAAATAGAAAATTTACAATTCAAAGGAATCTAAGATACCTGGACTGTACTTCTGATCTCTCGCTCTCAGTCTTCAACAAGCATACCTTCCGTCCTTTTATCATCTTAACCTTTCTACTAACACCTTTAATTATGTGGTTTGTTAACCTCAGTTAAAGAAAAAAATTTAGTATTATTATCTAGTTTCATCCATTATTCTAAAGTTTACCTAGAAATATAATTTTCCTTTAATATTAAAAGTAAAATAGAATATACAAATGTTAATAAGGCAAGCTACTATATTTGCTTCTAACTCTAATGCTTCCAGTAGATTTTCAGGGACTTAGAGGATTATATTTATATTTGAATGGCTTCAGACTTTTAAAACAGGCTTTCCACTCTCATCTCCTTCCAAAAAACAGCTCACATGTGCAACTTCCTTGAGAAAATTGTATGTCTGTTTTCAGACAGTTACTGATTTTTATTATTAATGTAGAATCTATCAGAGGCATAAAAACCACACATATATGCAACAAAGTGTACAGTTTTTGAGAGGAATCTGTAACTCTCAGTAAGATTATAAGTTACATCCATATTTACAGAGAATGAGTACACACACATTGTTATATATGCAATTGAAGAATGGTAGTGGAAACACATTAGGTAACATACTCAACATGCACTCTTCTGCACAGAAATGTATAAAGAAGACTCACGATTCCCAGTGACCACAATTCCCTCTCTGAGAGTCTTGCTCTTTTCAAGACTGAAGACATAAGAGCAGAAAGTCTTTGTTTGTTTAAGGAATTTAGGATTTAGTTGGTCCTCTGGGACATTCTCAATATCAGCTAGAAGATCTAGGTCATTTGTTGGACGATCAAAAACAAAACATTTATAACTTGCAAAGAACTTCCGGATGCATTCTCTGATAGAATTAGATGCTTGGACTTTCTGACTCTCACCTAAAAAATGGAAAACAATACAGTGAAAAAAGTCTTGGAATTTGCAGATTAAAGTTTTCTTCCCCTAGAGTTGCCATATTTTACAAGGTTCTACTCCTATGCAGTGCCTTTCTCATCAACATTTAATAATCACTTTCATAACAAATTTGTATCAATAATATAACTGCCATGATATTTGGAGTGACATCTCACTCCAGTGAAAACAGAAAGTTTGACAGTTATCTCCAGAATCTAAAAGAGAAAAAGTATGGAGTAGTTGTTTAACTGAGGTATAATGCTTGAAAAAAGGTCAAATGTATATTCTCTCCTCTACTCAATCCCTTTTTGAAATGTAGCAGAGGAACCAAAAATAAGACAGGCTTATATGCAATAATGGAATAATTTTAGTCATATTAAGAATGTTACCATGACACTTAAAGAAAATAATTTTGATACCAAAAATACTCCATTTAAAGTCCAAGTATATAGTAATAGAGAATAAAACAGTGGTTCCAGGAGTAAACGAGAAATAAGAAAGACGTAGGTCAGAGGACACTAGGTAGCAGATGTATAGGATGCATAAACCTAGAAATTTAACAGAAAACTGAACCTAGAGCTAATGAAATTATTGTATTAAGGATTATTTTAGTTGTTTTGTCACAAAAACAATTGTGTGAAAAGATGTGTGTTATTGGCTATATGATAGAAACCACTGTCCTGTCTACACGCATATCATGTCAGAAGCATCAAAAAAAAGAGATTTGAGGAATATTTCATATAATATTGGACATCTTTATCAAAATCCTTCAAACAGCAATGAAATATATAAATTTAAAATAAATAGCACTACTCTATAAATTCTTTGACATGAAGACCTATTTTTGAATTAATTGTCTTTTACCAATTATTCAAAGAATGTAAAATTTTAAAATTTGAAAAAATTACGAATCTGAAAGCATTAATAAATAAATCTGAACTGATATTTTCACACGATCTCTGGATAAACATATCAATAATTTACAAATAACATATTTTATATGAATAATTTATTTTGCAATGATATTATAAATGAAAGTGCTAGAAGTAAGAGAAATCTGTATTATTTTTATGAAATAAAATAAATGCCATGGTAATTGTGTAAATACTGAAAAGGCAAAAAATCAAAAGAATACATATTTAGTTTTCCTAGGATATACAATTATGTTGTAATTTCAATTTTAGAAAGTTAAATATCACTATTAGAAAATAATAAATCCCCTTAAGGAGAATAATGCTATGTGAAATCTAGACATAGAATAAGATGAGATTTGTATTCTGCTATCATGCTTCACAATTCTGTACTCATAAAGAGAGAAAACCAGATGCTAAGACAGGACACAAAGTGCCTATGCTGTAGATAGCTTCATCAACCACTGGAGTCTGAATACTAGAGAACAACTGTGTGAAAAACAACCTGAAATTGAATAATCTCACTACATGTTGTGTTCTGTCTTTCTTAGAGCTTTCAGCCTATGACCCAGTCACCATTTCTGCAGATCTCCAACCAGTCTCAAACACAAAGAGGTCCCCAGAAACAAAGCCCAGTCAGAACATCCACCCTCTGGAAACTCCAGCGCAATGCTTGGGTACCTTGAATCAACTTCAAGGCAGCCTCCAGATACTGATCTGCTGTGATGTCTTTGCCATCTAACTTCAGCTGGAGAGTGAAATCCCGAACAGCCCAGATGAAGTCTGGAAAAAAACTCACAAACTCTGTAGAATCTTGTACCCCATCTGAATTTGAGGAAGACTTTGCCCTGATTAGTTCTGTGAGCTCTGTCACATAACGAGGACTTGGCTAAGGAAAAGGAAATTTCTAATTAAAGCCCTCATACCTCCTTAATTAATAAATTATTTTAGCAACAGTTTTCCTTCCTAGGTCCACTCTGCTCCATGAAAAGCAAACAACAAGGTAAAAAAAAAAAAAATTGGTATTCATCTCCTCAAAAATCCATTGACATGCAATGGCTCTGGTCCAGAAAGGATACTACAGCTGCTCCAGGGCCTGGTGGTTGATGGTGCCCAGGCTGTTGTAGACAAAGGTGCTGCTCAGAAGCACCGCCAGGGCGAAGATCCAAGAGTCATTCTTAGGGTCACCCTAAAAAGCACAGGGGAGCAAGGAATTCAGGAGTCTACTCTTTAAAATTTCATTCAGACATTTATTATAAAAATCTTTCATTTCTGATTTCAGCTCAGGCACTATGAAAAGAACACGAAGACATAAAAGCAAATAACATGAAAACAATCATAGTTGTCATGGTTGCAATATTTTCATACTATAAGTGGTTTTTAATCTTCATAAAGTTTTCCTCTGTGTTAGTTGAAATAAATGAGCCTAAAGAAACACTAGTACTATGTCAGGTTCTCAGAAGTGTACTGAGTGATAGATGTTACATTTCTTTACTCTATATATTTATTAACTCTAGGCCACAGGCAAGAAAAATGGTCGTGTTGGACTCTGATCATAATATAGAAAATATCTGAACCAATAAAACTATGAGAAGAAAACAATGGGAAAACTCTTAATTTTGGGTTGGACATTAATGTTTTCCTTGGCAATTACTGTTTTATATAACATGTGAATCTCAAGAAATAAACTAGACAGGTGGATGCCATCAAACAAAATCATTCCTGCTAGCAAAGAGTGAACCATGTAAAAAATAAATAAATAAACAACTACAGGATGTGAGAGAAATATTTTCAATTTAATAAAAAACTAATTGAAAAATATTAGAAATTGCTATAACTCTATTGCAAAACCAATCAAATAAAAGAACTAAAAATAACAAATAATTTAAATATACATATAAATTATGTAAATGACCAAGAGAAATGTAAAAGACGCTCATACTCTAAATTTATTAGGACAATGACACTAGAAACCATAAGGAGTCACATGACACACAGAATGCTATTACCCTAAAGACAGGAGATAACAAGTGTGAACAAGGAGCGACAGGAAAGAGCATCCCTAGGGTCCACAATATAGCTCAGTGGGGAATGGAGTGTGATCCCTGGCACCAGATGCAGTGCCGGCTCTACCCCCAGGCATGCTAAGCCAGCGACTGAAAGCAGGAATAGAGGTGTAGGCCTATAAGCCCACTGCTGCAGAGGCTGAAAACAAGCAGATCACTAGGAGTCCAAACTGTGAAGTGAGACCTTGTGACAAATACATTTTTTTATTTTTTTTAATTTTATTTTATTTTATTAAAGAACAACTAGCAATTAGAGTTTCAAATCAAACCAGCAGGACAGATTCAATAATCAATATATTGCACACACTTTTTGTAATAGTTTTTTGTTGTACAAGGTGCATACATGATATCCTACTTACAAACACTATTAGAGCAAATGTCTCTAATCAATGAATTAATAGAATGTAGCTGTATACCCATCTTATTTTTTCAAGCTGAATTATGCTACAGTTTCAATAATTAATACTTTTTACATTGTTATCTTCCTAGTGGTTATCCATAGTACAAGAAGCCAACAAAATATTGTGCCAAAACACTATTAGTGCAAATCTTCCTTCTAATAGAATTATGCAGAAGTGCTGCATAATTATCCAAACTGTACTGTTTATACAAACACCGAATGGTTCTTCCTTTGTGTCCCCTTTTTTTTGTTTAGTCCTGTCAAAGATGGGTATTCTATTGTCATTCAATTATTATAGGTGCCGGAACTCAGCGAAACAATCAAACATAGTCCAACAGTCTGCAGTAATAGTGGGTTATCTGCAGAAATTGTTGGCTAGAGCCATTTACTGCTCAGCTTATTACAATGAACTTATTTTATATGCCTCACTTTTATAATTTTCTGCTGGATGGTTAAGATTGAGATGAAGCAAGACCATACAGCAAAAATGAAGCTTTTCTATCAGATGACATCAGTCAAGTCCCCTTAAGGTTTTTCCTGTAACCCTGTACCTCAGTCTGTAGATCCTTTGTCAGTGTCACCCATGTGGATGAGTCATGGCCATTGTTTGACCAGTTTTCTCTCTATGGAAGCCTGAAAGTTTTCTCTCCTTGTGACTCTCCTTAGGCACACAATAGATCATCGATCCCATTCCTCTGTGGCTCCATAATCTCCTTGATCAGAAACTTTGGGGCACAACTGAGCTCCATGATGTTATAGTACAGGTTCTCCTATGTCCTGAGTCTTCACTGACCTTGAAAGGCTAGGGTCAAAATGTTGGCCTACCTTGAGGCCCTTCCATTTCTCCAAATTTAATCTGTAAAATTATGTTGTTAACCATCCAGAAAAAAAGCTGATTATTACCCTGCAACATATGCAGTTCAGTTTACCCTAACTATGTGACTAAATTCTTTTTAGTTGTTGTACCTTTATATTTGTATTTCTTCTTTTGATTTCTTATACTAGAAAGACTATATGATATTTGCACATGTGTGTCTGGTTTATTTTCACTTATGAGTATATGTTCAAGTGGCATCCACTTCAATATAAATGCTTCAATATATATATATAAGTTTATTATTCTTTATAGCTGAGTAATACTCCACTATATAAAAATACCACATCTTTTTCAACCATTCCTCATATGACGGGCATCTTGGTTGTTTCCAAGATTTTGCTATCACACATTGTGCTACTAAAAACATAGGTACACATAGATCACTATGATATGATGTTTTCAGTACCAAATACATTTTTTAAAAGAAAGCATCTTTGAGGATGTTGCTTGGAATGTCAACTGGTGCTGCCAGTAGGACAAGTTCTGTGCAGTTTCCTTAAATGATTAAAAATAGCAGAATGCAATTAGTGTCTGAAGAATATCAGTGCATCTCCATCTTTGTTGCAGCACCAGACATAGTAGACACATGTTGGAAAGCTATAAATACCTATCAATGAATAGATGATTAAAGATCATATTTATTCAACCATGGAGAATATATACTTTACCATAAAAATGACAAAAAAAAATGTACTGTTTATTTCAACAAATAGAAACTTAAAGTCTTTAAGCTCAAGTGAAATAAAACAGTCAAAAAAGCAAATATTGGGGCCTGGGAGTTAGCTCAGTAGAATATGTACTTCCTTGGCAAGCGCAAAGGCCTTAGTTCAATGTCCAGTTCTGCAAAAAAAATAAAATAAAATAAAAAATATTGTATTACAGCCGACTTCTCTTCACAAACCACAAAGGCAAGGACAGAGTTCTTCAAGTCCCATATGAAAAATATTCCAGCTCAGATTACAATACCCTGCAAAACTCTCTTTCAAGTTTGATGGAGAAGTGAAATACTTCCATGACAAAGAACAACTAAAGAATTCCATGATGACAAAGTCATGCCTACACAGGCTAATGAAAAATGATCTAGAGAGGGACCACAATGACCAGAACTCCACAAATGAGAATGGAAAAAACCCCACTAAACAGGGCAAACAATTAAACACAGGACAAAAAAGAGTAAACAACACCAGGTAAATAACATGACGATCATAACTCAACACATTTCCATTATAACCATTAATGTAAATGGACTCAGTTCAGTAAGTAAGAGAAACAGACTGGCACATAGGATTAGAAAACAAAATCCAACAATATGTTGTATACAAGAAACACACTTAACTCAAAAAGACATTCATAGGCTCAAAGTCAAAGGATGGAAAACAGAGGACAAAAAAATTAGCAAAGAAGTAGCAGAACTGAACCAGAGCTTGGAACAAATGGACCTGGTGGACATGTACAGAGTGTTCCACTAAAACACAGCTGAATACACGTTTTTTTCAGCTGCAGATGGGTCATTTTCTAAAATAGACCACATAGTAGTCCACAGGACATGCTTCAGTATATGCAAGGAAATAGAAATTATCCATGTGTACTATACAAAAACAGTGCAATGAAACTGGAAATAAAGGACAAAAGAAAACAAAAAAAAAAAAAAACCTGCTAAATACATGGAAATTAAAGAGCACCTTACTCAGCAATCAATGAGTCACAGTTGAAATTAAACAAAAAATTCAAAAATATGTACAATTCAATGAAAAATTCAACCACAATTTATCAGAATTTATGGGATGTGATGAAAGCAGTTCTCACAAGGAAAGTCCTAGCTATGAACTCACACATTAGGTAAACAGAATGGGAACAAATAAACCCCCTAATGTTGCACCTATGGCATCTAGAAAAGGAAGAGCAAAACAAACTCAGAGCCCAAAGATTGGAAGAAATACAGATTTGAGCAGAAATTAATTCAATTGAGATAAAGAAAACAATTCAGAGAATTAATGAATCAAAAAGTTGGTCCTTTGAAAAACTAAATAAAATCGATAAGGCCCTAGCTAAGCTGATCAGGAAGAGGAAAGAAAAAATTCAAATACAAGCTATAACAAGGAAAAAGATGAAATCACCACAGACCCAGTGGAAATTCAGAAGATTATAATAGCTACATTGAAAATCTTTACACTCATAAAAAATAAAACACAGAAAAATGGAGAGATTCTTAGGAAGGTAAAAATTACCAAAACTGAATCAAGAAGATAGAACAACTCTCAATAACCTAATAAAGCCAATGAGATATGAAATGTAATCAAAAACCTGCCGACAAAGAAAAGCCCAGGTCCTGATGGATTCACAGCTGAGTTCTACAAGGTCTATCACTATGCTCTAAGCTAAAATCAAAATGTATTAAAGATCTAAACATTAAAACAGAAGCACTCAATCTCCTGGAAGAGAAAGGAGGAGGAACTGTTGAAGACATAGGGGTAGGCAAAGAGTTCATAAACAAACGTATTTGCACGGGAAAAACTTGAAAGAATTAACAACTGGGATCAACTCTTCTTGAAAAGTTTTTGCACATCAAAAGAAATTGTCAACAAAGTGAAAAGACAGCCCACAAATTTTGAAAAAATCCTAACTAATAAGCATGCAGACAAAGATCTGCTCTCTAAAATTTATGAAGAAACAAGATACACTGGGGCCCTCAAATTTAAGGACCCAATCCAGAAATGGATGTCTGAGATGAATACACACTTCTCAGAGGACGAAATTAAAGAAGTGAATAAATATTTGAAAACAATGCTCCACATCACTAGCCATCCATGAAATGCAAATAAAAACAACACTGAGCTACCATCTCACTCCAGAAAGAATAGCTATCATAAGGAAATCAACGAACAACAAATGTTGGAGAGGTTGTGGGGGAAAAGGAACACTTCTCCACTGCTTGTGGGAATGTAGACTGGTACAATCATTGTCGAGATCAGTGTGAAGACTCCTCACAAAACAAGGACTGGAAATACCATTCAAGCCAGCTATCGTCCTACTAAAAACATTATATCATAGTGATACGTGCACCTATATTCATAGCAGCACAATTTGTGATAGCAAAATCTTCGAAACAACCAAGGTACCCGTCACCGAGAAATCTTTGAAAAAGATGCAGTATTTCTATAAAATGGAGTATTACTCAGCTATAAAATGTGATAAACTTGAAGCATTTATATATAACTGGGTGCCACTTGATCATATACTCACAAGTGAAATAAACCAGACACAAATGTGCAAATATCATATAGTCTCCCTAGCATAAGAAATCAAAGGAAGAAATAGAAATGTATAACAACAACTAAAAATAATTTAGTCAGATAGTTAGGGTAAACTGTACTGTATATGTTGAAGGGTTAATCACCTTCTCTTCTAGATAGTTAGCAACCTAAGTTCACAGACCAAAAATTGGACAAATGGAAGGGCTGCAAGATAGACCAACATTTTGGCCCTAGCCTTTTAAGGTCAGTGAAGACTCAGGATATAGGACAACCTGTAAACTCAGTTGTGCCCCAAATTTTCTGATCAAGGAAATTATGGAGCCAAAGAGGAAAGTGGTCGATGATCCATAGTATGCCTAAGGAGAGTCACATGGAGAAAAAACTTTCTCTCAGGCTTCCACAGAGAACAAACTGGTTAAGCAATGGCTGTGACTCATCCACATGACTCACGCAGACAAAGGATCTACAGAGTGAGGTACAAGTTTACAGGAAAACCCTGAGGGGATTTAACTGACCTCATCTGATACAAAAGTTACATTTTTTGTTATATAGGTCTTGCTTTATCTCAGTCTTAACCATCCAGCAGAAAAGTATAAGAATGATTTATATAAAATAAGGCCATAATAATAAGCTGAGCTGTAAATGGCTCTAATCAACAACTTCTGCAGATAACCCACTATTATTGTGGTTTACTGTACTGTGTTGAAATGTTTCACTGAATTCAAGCACCTATAATAATTTAATGACAATAGAACACTCATCTTTGGCAGGACTAGACATCAAATGGGCATAGAAAAGAAGAACCAGTCTCTTTTTATAAACAATACAGTTAGGATAAATATGCAGTACTTTTGCATAATTCTATGAGAAGAAATATATGCACTGTTTGTGTTTGGACAGGATACCCTATCTGTTTCTTAAACTATGAAGAATCACTAGGAGTCACATGTAAAATTAACAATGTAAAATTATTAATTATTGAAACTGTACTATAATTCAGCTTTAAAAAAAAGATGGGTATACAGCTACATTCTCTTAATTCATTGATCAGAGGCATCTCCCGTAATAGTATTTGTAAAGTAGAGTATCTTGTATGCATCTTGTACAATATAAAGCCACTATGTAAACAATGTGCAATGTATAAGTTGTTAAATCTGTCCTACTAATTTGATTTAAAACTATCTCATTGCTATTTGTTCTTCATTGAAGAAAAAAGAGCATGGAGTGAAGTATCAGAAGTCCTATAAGAAAATTAATTCCAACCCATGCTGACACACCCTCAAAAACTATCTTTCAAAGTTACAAAAGAACTAAAAATACTTCCATGATAAAGAACAACTAAAGAAATTTATGATGACCAAAGCAAACCTACAGATAGCACTGAAAGATATTCTACAAAGGAATAAAAATGACCCCAACTCCAAGAACAACAATAGAAAGGACAACCAAACAAGGCAAACAATTAGAAACGAGAAAAATAGGGAACCATCAATAGGAAAATAACATAACTAACGTAAGCCAATACATATCTATCATAACCAGCAATGTAAATGGACTTAGTTCACAAATGCAAAAATAAATAAACAAATATAGAAACTGGCAAAGTAGAACACAAAACAAAATCCAACAATATGGTGCATATAAGAAACACATTTAACCTATAAAGAAATTCATAAGCTGAAAGTGAAAAGATGGAAAATAATACTACATGTTCCAGGACATCAGAAAATAACAGGGATTGGCATTCTGTTCACAAACAATCTGAACTTCACACCAAAACTGATCAAATGAGATAAAGAAGCTCACTACATACTTGTTAGGGGAAAACTTCAAAAGAAAGAGATCGCTGCCATAAATACAATGTACCAAATATCAGAGCACCAAACTATACAGGACAAACTTTTAAGGACACACAAAAAATCTAATAGCAAAACACACAATCTTAAGAGGAGACTTTAACATGTTCTTATCTGAAAAAGATATGTCAAGTAGACAAAAAAAAAAAAAATAAGCAAAGAGGTAGCAGAACTGAACCAAACCTTTGATCAAATGCATTTAGTAAATATTTATAGCGTATTCCACCCAATGACATCTGAATACACATTCTTTTCGGCTGCACATGTGAAATTCTCTAAAATAGAACACATACTAATCCACAGATGAATCTTAAGTAAATGAAATAAAGCAGAAGTTAACCCATGCAAATTATCTGACCACACTGCAATGAAAATGGAAATTAACAATAAAGGAAACCAGAAAAACCTCCAAAACACATGGAAATTAAATAACATCTTCCACAGTAACCAATGGATTACATATAAAATTAAATAAGAAACTGAACGGTGTCTACAATCCTGTGAAAATTCAAATAAAACTTACCACAACTTGTGGGATGCAATGAAAGCAATTCTCAGATGGAAATTACCCTGGTGAACTCACACATTAGGAAAAGAGGATGAGAACAATAAATACCCTACCCTACTGCTGCACCTCAAGCTTCTAGAAAAAGAAGAAAAAACCAAGCCCAAAGCCAAAGAAGGCAACAAATTATAGCACAGAGCAGAAATTGATCTAATTGAAACAAAGTAAGCAGTACAAAGAATAAATGAATCAAAGAACTTGTTCTTTGAAAGATTAAATATTTTTTAAAAAATCAAGTTGTAAACTTTTATTACAAATTAAAAATGAAGTTCTTAAAAATGTCAACTTGATCAGATATGAAACAATTTAAAAACATGTAGAGGTTTATTGAGAAAAATCAAGCTTTTTAAAAAACACATTTGTTATTGCCAAAAAGAGATGTCTTTAGGTAAAAATAGAAAACCCCATTCTGCATAGATAATGCAAATAGTTCTAGTTATCTGGTCAATGGGCAAAAAGCAAGCACTTAAGGTCTTCAAATCCAATCTTTCATTCGTCTCTTATTGCTGGAATTTCCTATTTGTTTCATTGTTTCTGGACCCCTAAACCGGATGATGGAAGAGATGTTAAACCGGACTTTACTCAGCCCAGCCCTGCTCAGCCTCTGGAGCTGACAAATCCTCATCTGGTGGATCAGCTGCTATTGTTTCCTTGCCATCTTGTGGATTAGGGTTTTCTGGGTGTCTGCATCAGTAACTGAAGTTGCAAAGATACCGACATTGAGGTGGCTGTTGACCTTGGGTATCATCTCCTTGATTTTCCTTATCTTCTTCGTTGCCATCCTCTCTAGGCTGTCTTTGGCAAGGAGGGTCCTTGCGGAACTGTGGTCTATAACCTTGATACATATTCTGTCTCACTTGTCTAATTTGTTCTCTTGCACCCTGGTTATCAGCATCCTCTATCATTTCTTGCACAGGAGAGTTGGAATACTGTGTTCGACGTCCATAGGGTCTCCGCTTGTAGTAAGGTGGGAGCCTTCATCTGCAGTAGGGCTAGCATGGCTGGGCCTGGCCTTTGGGAGCACTCTCTGACCCCTCATTCTTGTTCCCACTCTCACTATTCTGGTAACTCTGCTGGTAATTGTGTGAGGACCCCTATGATGTGGATAGCGTCTATAATGCTTCTGGTCTACTGCATATTTACTGCCTTGAACTGGAACTCCACCAGTGCCTGTGACATTTGCTGCCTCTGCACCCTTTTTTCCTTCAATAACACCAAATTCCACAGTCCCTCCAACTTCTACAGGTCCTTCCTGGGGTTATTCTTCTTTATGGTAGTCTGGTGCACAAATACATCTTCCTTGGTGTCATTCCTGTTGATGAAGTCATATCCGTTTCTTACATTAAACCATTTCACTGTTCCCAATACCTTCTTTGCTATAATCTTTTTCTCCCTGCCAGCAGACGTGGCCATTGTGAGGCCGCCAGGGTGGTGCCAGGCTTTATGTGTGGTGCCAGGCTTGGTGTCAACAGTGCTGAGGGTAGGGGCAGAAGGAGGGGGCGGTGGGTGGCTGCTGAGTCTTGGCCTCACTGCTAATGGTTGCGGTGATGGTGACTGGGGCTGGCTAGGGCGGCTGCAGCTCCTCACGGTGTGTGATGGTAACTCAGCTGACAGTGGTGGGGCAGGGGGCTGCTCAGGGCTCTCTGGGGTCAGCTCTTTGCTTCCACTACTGATCAAACTCAAAATTAGATAAAATTGATAAACCACTAGCCAAAGTCATCAAAAATAGGAAAGAAAACATTTAAATTCAAGCAATAAGGAAAAAAAAGTGTAAAATTAATTCAGATACTATAGAAATTCAGAAGATTATCAGTAGCTATTTTTAAAATCATTACTGGCACAGAATCAAATATGTAGGAGAAATGAAAAGATTCCTAGATAGGCACAAACTAACAAAGCTGAATCAAGGAAGCATAAAACCCTTGAATAACTCAATATCTGCAAATGAAATTGAATTCCAGATTCTGATTGAGGCACAGATGAATTCAACAAGAAATTTGCACAAGATTTCATTCAAATACACTACAAACTCTTCAATGAAATTGAAAAGGAAGTAATAATCCAGAAATCATTTCTGGAAGCAAGTATTATAGTAACACCAAAACCAGAGAAAGACTCAACCAGAAAAGGTGATTTACAGGCCAATCTCCTTCGTGAACATAGATGCAAAAATCCTCAATAAAATATTAGCAAATATAATGCAGCAAATCATCAAGAAGATTATACTCCACAGCTAGGTAAGATTCAACTCAGTGATGCAAGGATGGTTCAATGTACAGAAATCTATAAATGTAATACACTATGTCAATACAACCAAAACCCACATGATCACCTCAATAGAGACAGAAAAATCTTTTTACGAAGTCCAAGCTCATTCATCATCAAAGCCCAGCATAAAATTGGAATAGATGGTTGACTATACCTTATTCTCATAAGAACCATCTATGTGAAACCAGCAGCCAACATCATTCTAAATGGAGGAAAGCTGAAAGCTTTTATTCTAAAATCAGGTACAAGACAAGGATACTCACTACCCCCTCTCCTGTTCAATATAGTTCTGGAAACAATAGCTAGAGCCATTAGACAAGAAAGAGAGATAAATGGAATAGGAATAGATAAAGAAGAAATTAAACTTTGATTATTCACAAAGAACATAATACTCTAATGGGAGACCCAAAAACTCCACCAATAAGGTCCTAGAATTAATAAAAAAAAAAAATCAGTGGCATAGCAGGATACAAAATGAACACCCAAAACCAATAGCATTCCTCTATACAGATTAAAAAACTCACTAAAAGAGAAATTAGAGAAATAATACCCTTCACAATAGCATCCAAAACAATGAAAAACTTAAGAATTAATTTGCAAAGGAAGCAAAAGATCTATGCAATGAAAATTACAGTATGCTGAAAAAAAGATAGAACAGGTTTTCAGAAAATGGAAAGATATCCCTTGCTCCTGGATAGGAAGAATAAACATTGTGAAAATGACCATACTCCCTTAATTGTTATACAGATTTAATGCAATCCCTATCAAAATACCATCAATTTACCTCACAGATATAGAGAAAGCATTCCTAAAATTCATTGGAAACCCAAAAAGACCGTGAGCAGCAAAGGTAATCCTGGGCAACAAAAGCAAAGAAGAAGGCATTACAATTCCTGACTTGATATTATACTACAGAGCACCATGATAAAATCAGCAAGGTACTGGCAAAAAATAGACCTGAGGATTAACGTAACAGCTTAGAAGATGTAGATACAACTATAAACACACTTCACCACCTTATCTTTGACCAAGGGGCCAAACATGTTCACTGGAAGAAAGATATCCTCTTTAACAAATGGTTCTGGAAAAGCTGGCTCTCCACATTCTGAAATCTAAAATTAGACATGGATCTATCACCGTATATAAAGCTGATATCAAAATGGATTAGACATACACACATTAAAACACAAACACTAAATCTGCTGGAAGAGAAAATAGGTGAAATCTTGAAGATATGGAGTAGGCAGAGAGTTAATTAGAAGAAACCAAACAGCAAGGGAAATATTTCAAAGAATCAACAGCTGCAAACACTTCATATTGATAAGTTTTTTAGTATCAAGAGAAATCATAAACAGAGTGAAAAAGCAACCAAAAAACTGGGGGAAAGTATCTTAACTAACAATCACTCAGAAAAAGGACTTCTAAAGACCAAAAAACAAAAATTCGGCCCCACCAATAAGACCCAATCTAAAACTGAGCATTTGAAATGAACACACACTTTTCAGAGGAAGATAAACAAATGGGAAAAAAAAATATTCCACATTACTGGTCATTTGATAAATGCAAATTAAAACAACATTGAAATATCATCTCATCCAAGAAAGAATGGCTAATATAAACAAATCAAATAGTAACAAATGCTGGAGGGCAAAAAGGAACCATTTTCCACTGTTAGTGGAAATGTAGATTGTTACAACCACTTTAGAAATCACTGTGGAGACTCTTCAAAAAATTAGTACTTGAGGTCTCATTCCACTCAGGTATTATTTTCCAAAGAACTGAAAACATCTTACCACAGTGATATATGTATACCCATGTTTGTAGCAGCACAATTTGTCATAGCTGAATATTGGAAACAACCCAAATGCCCAGAATCTGAGGAATTGATAAAAATTATATGATATTTTTACACAATGGACTATTATTCAGTTATAAAGGAAGACAAACTTGAGGCCTTTATAGGTAAATGGATGCAACTAGAGGTTACATTCACAAGTGAAATAAATCAGACCCATACGTTTAAATATTATATTTTCTCCCTAGTGTAAGAACCTGAAAGAATAAATAAAATCTGAAAGTTATAATAGATATAGGAAAATGGAAAGAAATGAATATAAGGAATAAGCAACAAAGATGAGGGAAAAGGGAAAAGATATGGAAAAAAGGAAGGGGAAAAATCACGCAAGCATGTATACAGCATAGTGGAGAAGACTGTATTACTAATTTTCACCAGTTTTTAAAAATAGAAGTTAATGTCCTAAATACCCACACTGACTAACACTATATGCTAATATCTGTAAACTGAGCAACTACATAAAAGACAGTGATATGCAATACAGGAAACATGGTCAACTACCTCTAATCTTGTTCTTCTAAATGTGTACTGCTTCTAATTTCTTATAAATTATTATACTCTCTTTAAAATACATTCTAAAATAATTGAGTAAAAAGGTCAAGAAAAAATTATTAAGGTTTGTTCAAAGCGAACATTAATGTTCAATTATTTGTCCAATATTACAAAACTGTAACTGTTAATCTGAATACACTTGACAATAAAAATATGTAATGTGATAATCATTGCTAATTTATTATTTCTGTTTTGAAAATATGTATCATATGTATTGTTGTATGTTACTGTTTCTTTGTTTTTGATGTTAGTTTTTCTTTGTGTTTGCTTTTACTCTTTAAAATAAAATAAAATTTTTTAAAAAGGTTCAGCTCACTGCTCCCAATGAAAGATAATTCAAAGGGCAGCTCTAGCCTCATTTCTGCCCTGGAATGCACAGAGGATAAAGACTGCACAGGGCAAAACTTGGTTCTCTCCACTTACCTTTTAATTCTCACTATGTGAGCCTGGGCTTTCCTAGATGGAACTGGAGGCCCTATTACAGAGAGCCTTTATTTGGTTCGCTAATATATATATGTACTTCTGAATCCATCAGTCTGAGACTTAGCTGCTCCATAAGCTATAGTTACAATTAATAAAATTATGAATATCAATGTCAAGCAATAAAACAATAGTGATATGATACCTCATTTGTATCTAGAAGTGAGATTAAATAGAATAAGGCTTACCTCTTGCATTATAGTTCAGTTTCTGACAGCAGTCAAAACATAAAGAATTAGGAAAAGACAAGAAGACAACCGACAACCCCAAGGCAAAAGTCTGTGCCTGCATCTCTCTGTCTCACCTTTTCCACATCACCCAGACCCTCGGTGTCCAGAAGGACCAGAGTGCAGTCCAGCTTGATGGGGTGAGGCAAACACCACATCCAGATGCCCTTGGTTTTCGACTGAATAGTGGAGCCTAATGGAAAGCCTGAAGGGAAAAGAAACAATAGAGACATCAGAGCTTCCACGTCAGCATAGAGACTGTGACCTCAGGCTTCTTAGAGTAAAAGGACCTCAGCAGATATGTATTCTTTCTTCACTTTCTCTGAAAATGTTTTACCTATCATGCATCAGGGGGTATTAAATGAGACAAGGATGATATACAAGGGATCAACACAATGACATCCATGAATCAGATTAAACTGAGGTCACTGGCAACTGCAACAAAAGCACTGGGGAAGAAGAGTTGGGCTGAGTCACAGAGGAGTGGAATGAGAAGAAATCAGAGGAGAAGAAAAGCAGGAGATGGAATTTGGAATCATATTTTTGTATTAAACAGCAAAGCAAAAGCAAGAGTTGGTTGTCAAAATGAAATGTGAAGCTCAAATAAGGATTTTTAGAAAAATAAATTCTCAAAAATCTCTATGTACTGATGGATGAAAAGAAACACAGGAGCCAGAGACAAAGGATAACTTTAAGCATGAGAAGAGATGCTCTAAAGAGACAATGAAGAATATGAAAGTGAATGAGAGCAAAGTCAAAATTCTGTAGTGAGAATTAGAATGAGAAGTTCACTTTCCTGAGAAGTGAACTTCTCAGGAATAAGGGTTCTCCCTTATTCTGCCTGGAAAAAAAGAAGGAAGAAGCTGAGATGGAGCTGGTTTCCGACCTCCATGATGACACCCACCATGGTTTTGTCCAGCCAGGCGGTTCATCAAGTAGGACTTCCCTGTACGGTACATTCCAACAATGGTCACCACCACCACTGGCTGAGAAATCTTCTCAAGAATCTCTATTGCTTCCTTGTTCACTGTCATCTCTTCCTTGATGTTTTCCACCAGACAGACAGGGGCCTCCATTTTTACCTCAGGTGCTGTAGCAATGTTCCAACCTAGAAGAGTATCTTATTAGACATAAATTTCTAAAGTTTTGTTTCTGATGTATCAGGGAACTAATCAACTCAGTCAACATGACTCTAACTTATCTGATGCAGAAGCCTCCCTCCATTATTTGCCCAAATCTATGATGATTTGGATTAAACATAGGGTATTGACTTCTCCAAAGTCTTATTTCAATAGTAGTAATAGCATCTAAGAAATCATCACAATAATTTGGGAACTATACTATAATAAATCATGTGTATTTAATATTTTAAACGACCAGCATATTAGACCTTATTTTAGTCACTTCACAAATGAAATAGATGCATTATTCAAGCATTGAATGATTAAGTCATAGAGACAGGGTTATAAACCCAGATAACTGAGATTAATGACAGAGAAAATATTTCTGTAATCTTCTTTAAATTATAGAAGCATTTTCTTAAAAGCTTAAATAATCTAATAAGAATTCTGAAAGAGACTAATGGTTACTACAACCACATAAATGTCTAACCAAGACAAAGTCATATTCGTAATGACTGAAAAGTCCCCACTGTCTTTGCTACTGCTATCTATAAACTATCGCTAGCATATAGTCATGGGCTGAAGAAGGAGTTACCTGGCTGGTTCCAATGCCCTCACTTAAAGCAGAGGACCAGAGCAAGCTTTATCTTTAATAGTAATAGATCTACCAGTGAATCTCACTTGGGTTAATGGCTAGCTTTTGCTTTGCCTTACATAGAGGTCACATACCAACGAGTGCTTCTATATGATACCTAAAGAATAAGAGATGAATGTGAAGTACACTACATCAAACTTGATAACTTTTGTGAACTAAGGAGTGCTATTAATAGGATAAAATGGGAACCCACAGAATTATTAAGTTATTTGGAAATTATGCATTCAATAAGAGGTTACTATCCTGAACGTACAAAACACTATAATTACCTTTGAATAACAGAAAATCCTACTCAAAAGTAGACAAAAGACAGAATTGCACATTTCTTTAAATGTGTACTAAAGAAAAGAAGCTAATGTGCAACAACACATGAAACAAGTTCAACATCACTAACCACAGACACACGAAGAATTTTAAGAATTTATTTGAAGATGCAGTTCATGAATTAGAGAAGAATAGAGTGAAAGATAAAGTACTTTGTTAATATCTGCTTTCTTGTGAAATTATCAGAAGCAAATATTTCTAGGGAAAATGTAGAAACAAATATATTAATTTGGTATCATCTTGTTTTGAAATTACATATAATTTTTATTGTTTTTCTGTTTTTAAAATTAAAAAAGATGTATTATGTACTTATACAAACTTCCCTTAAGAAATGCAAACATGTACTAATAAAAGAATTAAAACAAAAAAAATTGGAACAAAAAAAAGAAAATTGTCTAACTTGCTAAATTACAAGTGGCCTTCTTTGGGTTAAGTTGTTTGCAAGTGTTTCTCAGGTTGTTTTATTTGTGTCTTACATTGAGCATTTGTCTAAACTAATATAAACCAAGCTTTGCTTATGTTCATACTCCAAGCAAAGAAAGGCTATGTTAAAGGCCTGCTTGATTTTGTTTACTAAACAATTTTCTAGGCCTCATCTCCAATCTACTTCTGCTTTAAAATACAAGAATTGCAAGCCAAAAATCACACCCTTTAGGATGGTTGTATAGAAAACAAAACAATAAAAAAAATAGTACAATATGAAGAAATATATACTTAAAGCAGTGCTGTTGTTGGGAAATTAAAGTGTTTTCCTCTTATTATAGAAAAGAACATGGAAGTCCCTCTAAAATTAATCTGTGATTCAACAATTCCACTACCTGGCATACAGATAGTGTACAACACACACACACACACACACACACACACACACACACACAAATGAAAGTCAAAGACTTAAATAGATATTTGTACACCAGTGCCAGTTGTTATATCATTATTGTTCATAAGAACCAAATGTGGAAAAGATTCAAAGCTCCACTTAGTAATGGATTAACAGGTAGTTTATGTACATGTAGTAGAGTAGGAACAGGAAGCAATAAAATAGAGTAAAATTTTGGATGCATGACACAACATAGATGAATGCTTCGTGAAAGAAGCCAGACAGAAAGAAAAATATTATGAGGAAGCTAGAGCAGATACACTGTCAGAAATTAAAAGAGTGGTTCCTATGCCTGGGAGGAAGAAGAAAAGAGCAGCATAACAGTTCAGTGTTTCTGTAAAGAATGATGAAAAGCTCAGGAGATCTTTTGTCAGTATGGTTGCACCACAATATGAATACAGGGTGGTAAAAAACACAATGAATCTTCATATTTTAAACATTTATTACAAGCTGGCGTATGGTGACACACACTTATTCCCAGCATTTGGGAGGCTGATGCAGGAAAATTGCTGTGAGTTGGAGGTCAGCCTAGGATACACAATAAGTTCAAGGCCAGTCTGGACCGCATAGTCACTATGCAACTCTATCTCAAAGTCACTATGCGACTCTTATCTCAAAATATATATAAAAACAAAATAAATGAAATAAAACAATCATTTATCATAGTAAAAGAAATATCACCATTAATCCCTCTCCAATTAGTCAACCTCCTTTAAACACACTTATACCATTATTCTCACCTCTTTCTAAACAGTTCTGGAAGTTTTCTTTCTTATCTTTATGAGGCATGATTAGAAACAACAGTGAATGCTGCTGTCAAGTGCTGGCTACTAAAAAGAATCCAGCTCATGAAAGCATCACAGCATGTCTCCATTCACTTTATTTGCTACACCTGGCACCTTTCCAAAGACAAAATAACCTTGAAAAGTAAACATTTTGAGTTGACTCACAACTCAGAGGTAGCCACAACAGCAAACCAAAAACATGTAAATATTGCTAAAACCAATACATTTCATTGTTTACATGTTACTTCCCTCTAAGAGGAAAACTACAGAATCAGAAAAATATGATCTTCTACTTCTCTCTACTGTGATGCTAAAACTTCCTTCTTGACTTCAGTTGTGATATTTCTCAGGAACACTTGTTACCTAGCAAGCCTCTGAAGGAGGGACGTGCAATGGACTTTATGACTACGATATACCCAAATATGCTCCAGTATCCAGCCAGTGACCTATGAACTTTGCTATCTCCTACTTTAGAGAAATGGTGAGAGTAGGAGCTACAAGTGGGGCCAGGAGGATCTACAAGAATGAGACTTATCTAATGAATGCAGGTTGCCTTGCAAAGAGAAGAACCGGGCATGGGGTACAGGGCTGCAGTTCTAGGTACTTGTGAGGCAGAGATGGGAAGAGTGTTTCAGTCCTGCTTAACACCTGAGATCCAGGACAGTCTGAGTCTGAGTAATATGCTATATACATTATTCTAATTTAATGTAGTAATAACAGGTTGACTAATTGGAAAGGGATTAATGGCAATGTGTCTTTTACTATAATAATGTACATTATTATGACAGAGGCAAAAGAATATGGAGAAAAAGTCAGACAGAGAGAGAGAGAGGGAGAGAGAGTCAACATCAATGATAGATTAAGCTAGGTTAAACATGGAATTTCATCTTTTTGAGGTAGGCATTTAACATAAGCTATTAAGTATTTGAGCATAATTATTCCATGGATCTCCTGGCATGTCTTTGATTGTCATTATATTAAAATGGTTTTCGATGACATGCGAATATTTTTCATGATCAGAATATGTAAACATAATGTTATATTCCAGTGTCACAAATATGACTTCATTATCATATGCAAAATATTCACAATGATTTAGTATCTTAAAATTATCAGCTTGATCATTTACTTGCATGGACTTAACCAAGGAGCTTCCTCTAACACAGCCTAAAGTTTGTTTTTTGCTTGGTTTTGTTTGTTTGTTTGTTTTGTTTTTCTTGCAGAACTGGGATTGAACTCTGACACTTGTACTTCCCAGGGAAGCGCTTATTCTACTGAGCCATCTCCCTGGCCTGAGCCTATGGTTTTTGGGGAAAGTGACGGGCTAATGTGAACAAAATTGTTAATGTACCTGGAGATTCTTCTGATAATTAAAAGGATAAAGATACACTTATATCTTATCAAGCAATGCATTAAAATTTAGAATTTATTGAGTTAACCAGAAATTTGATTTTAATAATTACAAAATGCAAATGTTCTATCAAGTAATGCATTTCAACAAAACCACCATATTTTAAGTTATTCAGAAAAACAACTACACGTAAATGTTTCAGCAAGCAGCCAAGTTCACACTCAGCTTCCCTGCATGGCTTCCAATGTTCAGTCTCTTCAATGGGTGCACCAAAAGCAGGAACCCCAGCACCTGCTTTACCATTCCTAAAACTGTGTGTTCCTACCTCTGATGTGGATTAAGAAATCTCTGGGACAGTTAGACTCTTACTGCAAGCAACCTACAAGTGTCCCTGGTTTCTTAACTATGATTGAACAACAGGACGTTTAACTTTGTATTAACCAAGTACATCAGTTAGATCCTGATTAAGAATGATTTTCAAAATTGAGCACACATAAGAATCATCTGAAGAGCTGGTTAAACCCAGACATCCAAGCCTTAGAGATCTATGTTACTAAGGACCATGGGTAACTCAGATATTCCAGGTGGGTGGGGAACATGTCACACAAAGGGTTTTGACTACATAGTTACTTTTTAAGCATGAAATTCACTAATAACTAAACTTATTTCTACATAGATTTTTGACAGAGCTCTTATATTGAAGTTATCTGAAGTTGGACTATAAGAAATGTGTGTGTGCTTTTTTTTTTAATTCTGTCCCTCTTACTATTGTCTGTGAGCTGCTTGGCAAGGCACGCCTTGGTCTCCATACCCTAGGCTGCTGTGGGGGCTGAGATGGGCAGGCAGACATCATGCCAAGGCTCCCCCTTCACATCCTGTTCTTCAGCTTGAGCAGGGAGCAGCCCGTCTAAGTGTCTGCTGTCACCTCCTGGCTGTCACTGGCCAGCAGGGAGATACTGAGCTTTCCAGAGGTGAGCTCAGCCCCAACCCCTGCAGTTCAGACAGCAGGACACCTGCCTTCCTGCGCTCTCCCCAGCTGCCAGAAATCAGAAATCTCATCAAGGTCAAGACAAAGCTCAGGTACAGAAACAGTGACCTCACCTGTTTCCAAGCACCACAGACCGAAGGGTGGTTCTCATTCACTGTTTGGTCTCCCTTGCTTCTCTGCTCCTTCTCCATATATGTAAGAACAAACAAAAACAGAAAGGAAGGTCATCCTTGCACAATGGTCTCCTGCACAAAAATTGATATGTGAATCGAGTAACTCACACTCGTACACTAAAACAAGAAACTCCTTTCACCCCTGGGCGGGAAAAAGCTCATAAGCAACACTAGGGAGATAAAAGGGTGAAGAAAGACTTATTACTCACAGCTTATTACTCACACTGATGAAGGAGAACACCACAGATACTGTACAAACCAGTGTTTATTTTATTGAGGAAATTAATGCATATTCATGAAAGTTATTATCACATGAGGAGGCAGGCACACTTCTGAGCATGCTCAGTGAAAAGAGCATGCTGTTTCTTATATCACACAGTTAAACGTGGTACATGGGAGTGAGTGCATAAAGATATAGAAAGTAGCATTTTCTCCCTAGAAGAGTGCCAAGGCAATTTTGACAGTTGAAACACTTCCCTGGTGTGTCTATAGGGGCTTTATCTGAAACAAGATGAAAACTTAAAGAGCCAGAAGCTTTTCTCAAATCAAGCATGGGTCCTTGCTACTAAAAATTCCTGCCCACCAACTACCATTGTCACAGGTCAGCAGGGCAAGGCTGAGAGTTGTGATACAGCTTGAGTGTACCTGTTTGGGACAGAGATGAGAATGAAAGGAGGCAGGACAGGCCCCAGTGACTGCAGGCTCCTCAGTAACACAGGCAAGCACTTCCCCTCTGTCCCCCTCATCCTGAAGGCCTCCCCAGCTTCCCTTCTGGGCCCATCTCACCAGTGGCCTCAGTGACCTTGCACAGGGGCAAAGCAGCACATGTAAACATATGGTAACCACGACTGATGCAAGCATTCTTCACTCGGCAGAAAGTCATAGGGTTTTCTAAAGGGGGACATTTTATGTAATTTAACGTCTTTTCCACAATACAGAGACTACTAAGTGCATAGTTGATCTCTGATGTAATACCTCAACAGTAATGACAAGAAAAAAGTGAATATTCTTTCACAGTATTATCCAGAGATGTTCACTGCTAATGTGATGTTCAATATTATTTTTATTTTACATATTTGGTACAGAGTCTATAGGGTCTCATTGCACAGATAGGATTTGTAGTGATCCTCTAGTTTTCAGCTTCCCAAATGCTGGGATTACAGGCATGCACCACTATGCTCAATCTCCACCAGCATCTCAGCCTGCCCCGATGGCAGGGCCAGCATGGCACTCCAGGTCTTGAACCCTAGCTGCTGCATTCAGCGTCAGTAGGCGCTTCAGTCCACTGAGCAATCTTACTGGCCCCAGTGTTCAACATTCTCATGCTTCACAGATACACAGAACCTCTCCTTACATCGTAGCTACTTCATATAGAAACAAAATCAACTGTCTAGCACAGTTTCAAAGGCACAGTTTTGATCAGTAAGAAAGTAATCATGAAAGTATGTGGTATAAAAAGAAAAATAAAGTTCGGAGTGAGACAACGGCAGTTTGTCTCCTCAGGGAAATACTTAAGAAGGCTGGGCTGTGTGGGGCAGAGGGCATTTTTCATCTTCCTCTCCCTTCTCCCCATCACCCTCCTCTGTAGAAACATTTTTCATAGTATTAATTCTGACCTCGGCGGCTGCATTGCATCTGCTGAGTTGGGGCATATAGATAACATATAACTGAATGCATTCCTATAAAATATTTTCAAATTCAGATAGCGGACAGGTCCAACCCATCAGCTGCAGATTGCAGGCCCTTGGTTCAGTGTGTGTAATGCTGCAACCTGCGGAGGATTAGCATCACTCCAGGTGTCAATGTCTCACTAGTTATTGGATCTTTTCAGAATATAAAATTGAGTTCGTACTTCTAAAATCACTGCAACAAACTTGCAAACCCTCTTAACTTTGGGGGGTGAAATTACCAACAGAGGGCTTTCTCCACTCATCTGATTTTCATTCATGTCAGTTGGCATTGAGGTACCTGGGCCACACACACAGATACGTCTGCATAACAGAACATCTAACTCCCACTACACAAGGATAGTAGGCAAGTGGGTGATGGAACATAATCTGATGTAATACAGTATAGTCTGCTTTATTTGGAGGACACGTACTCAGCCAGCCCCTGAGAGTGATCAAGGAAGCCCAACATTTGGGCACATTGCATGGTGATGCAAGCTAGGCTGAGTCAGATGGAACAAAGTGAAGGTTACGAAGACCTATGGTGCTATTTAAATCCACTCTAATCTCAAGACAACAAGCAATGCAATTGTTATTCATGTTTCACAAGGCACCATTTCAGGAGGCAAAGCTTATTGGCGTGGCTATCAATCAGTTATGGAAAAACTTAATTTATTCCGTAATATGGGAATGGTAGCATTTTCCTCAGGAAACTGATATTTTTAGCATCATCCATGAATTTATACTAAATTATTGATTTAAAAATGGGTACATAAAGCATAATTAATCATGAAATCATTAAGTGTAGACTTATGCTGATATATACATTATACTAAAATACTGTTCCACATATAAAAAACTATCATAATTACAATGTAACCTATACACATATACATTGGATTTAATGGAAGTTTTTTAAATGACCATTTAAGTGAGAACAGTTGTAAGGTCTGAGGCTTTTATGTGGATGTTTTTATCACTATCCACCCTCTGTGGAAAGGAGACTTACATTCTTATAGTTTAGTATTTGGGACATAGAACATGAAACCACACAAAAGGTGAAGGAAAAATGAGAGGGACAAAATGGAAAACCAAAGAAGAAAAGTATGGAGTTGGTGACCATTCTGGGTAAGTAGACATCAAACCCTTCTGGGATGACTTAAAGATTTTTATCTAATACAGAGTGATACTTAAGTTTACAAACTTAACTTGTTTTCCAATTTCCGGGAAGTTGGCTCTGTTCCTATTTTTATGAGGAACGTGGCCATGGTTGTGTTTGTTGCCTGATGCAATTTGCTGATGGTAGCAAAATTTTGCTAAAAACTTTTCCTGGCAAAATGAATTGCAAGCAAACAGAAATGTTAATGAAAAGGGTGCTACTGTATAACAAAAGTGTTCTTTGAAGAAAAATCTAGAACATTTATCCAGCTCCCTTTGAATTGCTCCAGGATTCTATAACTCCTCTGACCCAAACAATTATACTTGGGCAAAAATGGGCTGGAAGATGAGGCAGGGAGCTCTCAAGTTCCAGATGAGCTGGGTCAGCTTAGCAAAAACCTGTCTTCATATGAAAAATAAAAGAGCTGAGAATAGTGCGCATGCCCTGGATTCAATCCCACAAATATGGTCACAGTTTAGAGAGAAGCACAAGAAAAGAAGAAGAACATCAAATGAACAGCCAGGAGACCACAGGCACAGCAGAAGAACACATGCCTGGGTCTTAATTTGTTACTCCATAAAAGCAGGATTTGCAGTTCCTTCGAAGATGTTAGCAACTTAAGAGAAAGGCTTTTGCGAAAAAAGCCACAGCTCTTCACTTGGCCTGTAGATGCTTAATAAAGAATTAAAGCCAGAACAGCACTTCACCTTCATTCTCTATGTCACCATTACTACCTTAAAACTTTAAGTCAAACTCCATTTCAGCTCTTCAGAGAGGCACATTATCATTCAGAGAGCATCCATTCAAAAGTTGGCAAAACGTGGTTGATAGCCCTGACTGTGCATAAGATATCTCACCCTCTTTAAGACTGTGGGCACCAAGATAAGGGGTTTAGGGAAACGCTCAGCTACGCCCAGAAGTTTCAGTCATTTCCCTGAACCTTAGTTACTTTGGATTCCAGCAGAGTCTCATAGGACTAAAACTGCCCCAAGAAGAGTCAAAAATGTCATAAAGTCTGATTGAATTGCTCCCCTCAAGGGTAAAGATATTTCCTGCAACCATCACACTAAAGCATTACTGTGACCTTGAGTAGCCTGATCCCTGCATCCTCCCACAAATTCCTACAGCCTTTCCTCGTTCTTCATAAATGAGCCAACCTCAAGCTTTTCATTAGAAATATGTCCTCTCCCTAAGCTGCTCAAGCTGAAGCACCTCCCCAGCATTCTGACTTCCATTTGTAAGGGGACAGCTTGATCTGTGTTACCATTGTGCTCTCTTTAGTTTCCACCTACAAAAGCTAAATGTCTTTAACATTCTTTCTTCTTTACAATTGAAGCTTTTGTGGGTAATATTTCTGCTAATGTCTTCGGCTTTAATTTGCATTATCACTGAAGCAAGGATAAAAGCTACATGCAGAACTGAGAATAAATTTAATTAAATGTTTAAATGTGGTAATACAGTCAGACAAAAGAGGGTAAAGTTTTTATTATTTTTTTTTAAATTTTTATTGAAGAACAAGTAGCAATGAGACAGTTCGAAGCCAAATCAGTAAGACAGATTCAACAATTTATGCATTGCACATTGTTTTTGTATTGACCTTCTGTTGCACAAAGTGCATACATGATACTCCATGCACAAATACTACTAGAGCAGATGCCTCTGATCAATGAATTAAGAGAATATATCTGCATACTTATCTTTTTTTGCAAAGCTGAATCATAGTACAGTTTCAATAACTAATACTTTTTACACTGTTATATTCCAAGTGGTTATCTATAGCACAAGAAGCAGACATGATATCCTGTCCAAACACCAGTGGTGCATATATTATTTCTCATAGAATTACACCAAAGCAGTGCATATCTATCCTAACTGTGCTGTTTATACAAACAGAGAAGGGTTATTCCCCTTTTGTTTAGTCCTGTCAAAGGTAGGTGTTCTATTGTCATTCAATTCTTATAGGTGCCTGAATTCAGTGACACATTCCAACACAATCCAAAGAAGTTGTTGACTAGAGCCATCCAAAGCTCAGCCCACTATTATGGCCTTATTGTAAATACCTCCTTTTTATACTTTTCTGCTGGATGTTAAGACCAAAATAAAGACCTATAGAACAGAAATATAACTTTTGTATCTGATGAGGTCAGTCAATTCCTGTCAGGGTTAATCATATAACCCTGTACCTCACTCTGTAAATCCTTTGTCAGTGTCAGCCATGTGGATGGGTCACCACCATTGCTTGACCAGTTTGTTCACCATGAAGTTTTCTCTCCATGTGACTTTCCTTAGGCACACTATGGATCATGAATCACTTTCCTCTATGGCTCCACAATCTTCTTGATGAGAAAATTTGGGGCACAACTGAGTTCCATGATGTTACATTACAGGTTCTCCTATGTCCTGAATCTTCACTGACCTTGAAAGGTTAGAGCCAAAATGTTGGCTGACCTTGCAGCCCTTCCATTTCTCCAATTTTTGATCTGCAAACTTAGGTTGTTAACCACCCAGAACAGAAGCTGATTAGTACACTGCAACATATGCAGTACAGTTTACCCTAACTATCTAGCTAAATTCTTTCTGGTTGTACTTTTAACTTTCTATTTCTTCTTTTGATTTCTTATACTAGGGAGACTATAAGATATTTGCACATGTGTGTCTGGTTTATTTCACTTATGAGTATATATTCAAGTGGCATTTACTTAAATATAAATGCTTCAAGATTACCATTTGTTTATATCTGAGTAATTCTCAATTGCATAGAAATACCACATTTTTCAACCATTCCTCATGGGATAGACATCTTGGTGGTTTTTAAGATTTGGTGATCACAAATTGTGCTGCTATAAACAGAGGTACACATGTATCACTATGATGTGATGTTTTCAGTTCCTCCAGGAAAATTCCAAATAGGGGAACAGCTGGCTTGAATGGGATTTTCAGTCCTATTTTTGTGAGGAGTCTTTACACTGATCTCCACAATGATTGCACCAGTCTACATTCCCACCAGCAGTGGAGAAGTGTTCCCTTTTCCCCACATCCTCTCCAAAATTTGTTGTTCGTTGATTTCTTTATAATAGCCATTCTTTCTGGGGAGAAATGGTATCTCAGTGTTCTTTTAATTTGCATTTCATGGATGGCTAGTGATGTGGAGCATTTTTTCATATGTTTATTGACTTCTTTAATGTCATCCTTTGAGAAGTGTGTATTCATCTCAGATGCACATTTCTGGATTGGGTCTTTAAGTTTGAGGGCCCTAATGTATCTTAGGTCTTTATAAATTTTAGGCAGCAGACCTTTGTCTGAGTGTTTATTAGTTAAGTTTTTTCAAAATTTTTGGGTTGTCTTTTCACTTTGCTCACAACTTCTTTTTACCCACAAAAACATTTCAAGAAGTGTTGATCCCAGTTGTTAACTCTTTCAAGTGTTTCCCATGCGAATACGTATTTGTTTGTGAACTCTTTGCCTACCCTTATGTAAAGAGTTCCTCCTACTTTCTCTTCCAAGAGATTGAATGTTTCTGTTTTAATGTTTACATCTTTAATCCATTTTGACTTTAGTGCATGGTGATAGAGCTGGGTCAAGTTTTAGTTTTTGGCATGTAGAAACCCAGTTTTTCCAGCACCTTTTGTTAAAGAGGCTTTCTTCCTTCCAGCAAGCATGTTTGGCCCCTTTGTCGAAGATAAGGTGACTGAGTGTGTTCGTACAGGCCTCTGCACCTTCTAATCTATTCCACTGATCCTCAGGTCTATGCCGTTGCCAACAGCATGTTGATTTTATCACAGTGGCTTTGTAGTATAAATTCAAGTCAGGAAGTGTAATGCCTCCTGAGTTGTCTTTGTTGCCCAAGAATGCCTTTGCTATTCTAGGTCTTTCCTGGTTCCAAATATATTTTAACAATGATTTCTCTAGGTCTGGGAGGTATGCTGGTGGCAGTTTGATAGCGTTTGGGTTAAATCTGTACAACAATTTTGGGAGTATGGCCATCTTCACGATGTTAGTTCCTCCTATTGAGGAGCAGGGAATATCTTTCCATTTCTGAAATCCTCTATGATCTCTTTTCCTAGGGTATAGTGATTTTTCTGGGAAAAGATCTTTGACTTCCTTGTTATTCCAAGGTATTTCATTTTCTGCAGTGCTATTGTAAAAGTATTCTTTCTGTAGTTTCCCTCTCAGTGTGCTTGCTATCTGTGTAGAGGAGTGCTGTTGACTTTTGAGTACTGACTTTGCATCCTGCTGTGCTAATGAATTTGTGAATCAGTTCTAAGAGAGTCTTGGTGGAGTTTTTTGGGTCTTCCAAGTAAAGTGTCATGTCATCTGCAAATAGTGATAATTTAACTTCTTCTTTATCTATTCTTTTTCTTCCTTTTCTCCCTCTTGTCTAATGGCTGTAGCTAAGGATTACACAGCTATATTGAATAGCAGGGGTCAAAGAGGACATCCTTGTCTGTGCCAGATCTAAGATCAGTTTTCTCCACTTAGAATTATATTAGCCATTGGGTTGTCATAGATTGCTTTTGTCAAATTGAGGTACAAAGTCCTTCTATTCCAAGGACTTTTAACATGAATGAGTGTTGGACTTTGTCAAAAGCTTTCTATGCATCAATTGAGATGATCATGTGGTTTTTAGTTTTCAGTCTATTAATAGAGTGTATTACATTTATAGATTTTCAAATATTGAAACATCCTTGCAACCCTGGGATGAATCTTGTGTAGTCATGGTGTATGATATTCTTGATGATTTGCTGTATTCTATTTGCTAGGATTTTACTGAGGATTTTTGCATCTATGTTCATGAGGGAGATTGGCTGTAGTTCTCTTTTTTATCAATTTTTTTAATCTTTCAAAGAACCAGCATTTTGATTTGTGGATTCTTAGGATTGTTTTCTTCATTTCAATTGAATTAATTTCTGCTCTAATCTTTATGATTTCGTCCCATCTTTGGGCCCTTGGTTTT
Source organism: Ctenomys sociabilis (assembly GCA_004027165.1). NCBI lineage: Eukaryota > Metazoa > Chordata > Mammalia > Rodentia > Ctenomyidae > Ctenomys > Ctenomys sociabilis. The sequence goes on from PVKA01011918.1 coordinate 43,403, forward strand.
GTTTGCTCTTCCTATTTGTTCCCGTTTCGTTTTCCTAATGTGTGAGTTCATAGGTATGACTTTTCCTCTGAGATTTGCTTTCTTAGCATCCCATAAATTTTGGTGAGTTGTGCTTGAATTTTCATTGAATTGTAGATATTGTTGAATTTCTTGTTTAATTTCTTCTGTGACCCATTGATTGCTGATTAGGGGGATGTTTAATTTCCATGCATTTAGCAGATTTTTCTGGTTTCCTTTGTCATTTATTTCCAGTTTCATTGCACTGTGGTACAATAGTATGCATGGGATAATATGTGTTTTCTTGCATATACTTAAGCATGACCTATGGACTACTATGTGGTCTATTTTAGAAAATCACCCATCTGCAGCTGAAGAAAGTGTATATTCAGCTCTGTTTGGGTAGAATGCTCTGTATATGTCCACCAGGTGCATTTGTTCCAAGCTCTGATTCAGTTCTGCTACTTCTTTGCTAATTTTTCGTCTGATTGACCTATCTTTTTGAGATAAGGGATGTTAAGGTCTCTTGTTAATATTGTTCTCTTGGTCATTAGATTTTTCATATCCATTAAGATTTGCAATATACAGTTAGGTGCTTCTGTGTTTGGTACATAGATATTTATGAGTGTTATCTCTTCCTCTTGAATTTTCCCCTAACCAATATATAGTTGCCTTCTTTATTTCATTTGAACATTCTTGGTTTGAAGTTGAGACTGTCTGAGAACAGAATTGCTACTCCTGCTTTTTTCTGAGGTGCTGGGGCATGTAGTATTTTTTCCATCCTTTGATTTGAAGCCTATGAATGTCTTTTTGAGTTAAGTGTGTTTCTTGTATACAGCATGTTGTTGGGTTTTGTTTTCTAATCCACTGTGCCAGTCTATTTCTCTTAATTGGCCCTTCTGGTATAATTGTGAGCCTGTGGTTTCCCTCTGCTGTGTCCCTGACCCAGGAAGCACCTTGGAGTACAGAAGTTCTCACACTTACCAGGCCAGGTGCAGGAGGATCATGTGCCAGAATAGTCAGAATACTTCTCATTAGCTGTGCATGCTTGGGGACAGGAGCTATACCTCTTTTTATTTATCTAGTACAGGGTCTATGAGGTCTCACTACACAGATAAAACTTATAGTGCTACTACTTGTTTTTCAGCCTCCCAAGCACTGAGATTGTAGGCATGAACCACCACACCCAATCTCTGTACCTTAAAAGACATCCAATGAATGAAGAAGAGATAGAGAGAAAGTTATCCAGGTACTTCCTTAGCTTTCTTGACTTTCACCATAGATGCTCAAATCTATTTCCACATTACACTATTAAAGAGGATAATTTTCATTGTGATGCTTAGACAAAAAACATCCTTGTCAGAGGTCATGCTTGGAATTCTTGAGGATTTCCCCAACACATCCATTCATATATTTTCAATAATCATTTATTCCACTTCCTTGGTGTGCATGTCAGGGTAGTAATTTTAGAAATCTCCTGAGCTGAATTCAACATGACACTCACCATTTTATTTCCATTGTCTTTCAAATATCAATTTATCTTTAGGAAGTGCAGCCCACTGACAGAAACTGAATTCTGAGTAATTCTTGACCACAGCTTTTTCATAAAACTTAATTGGTATTATTTTTAGCACAAAAGTGGGGGAGCGTAATAGATTTTAGAGTTACACTACTACTGAAGGCAGGTGAGGATTCTTCTATAATTACTGAATTTGCTAGAACTAGCCTCCTGTAATTAACTACTATTCAGAAAGACTGAATAAGACTGTTTTCTTCAACAATGCTCAATATCATCTACCTTATAAAATGATTTCATACTTGCTGATCATTGCCTGACAAAATTCCAGGGATTGAACTTGAGAGAGCTCATGTCTTAGATGGACTTCAGGCAAGCAAACCAGGATTTTCATTGGTGGCTGCACCCACAGTGGTACACACAGTTCTATTCTCACGCAGCTCAACTTCTGTAGGGCTGTCAACATAAAGGACACAATATTAAGAGCCAGCACAGAAGGAGCTCACTCAAGCAGAAGGCAACTGCATGTTTGTCTGAAAGTTCTTCCATCTTCTCTTTGAGAACTGGACATCTTGTGTGCCCTTGTGTTTGAGCTTCTCTCTCTTGTGGATTGCCCAGGCATGCAGTCTCCCTCATCCTCATTTGCTAGCAGCACTGTGATATTGAAAATGGTGATGCAATTGTCTTAATCAGGCAACTCTTTCACTCTTTTTTCTGTCAGTTCAGGTTATTTCTACTAAAATAAAACCATGCCTTTCATTCAGGGCCAGAGTCTCACTGAAAATCATTTTCAGAGACTATCAGAAATCTACAAGGTGTCCACAGACCCATGAGACAGCAATGTGTGACCCCTGTTTATATTTTCTTCCACCTAAAGCCCCAAGAGTACAACTTGCTTTCTTAAGGATTTTGAAGTACTATAGGTAGTCTCCAGGCCCCACGTGAGTGTAAGAACTTCCACCTACTCCTCAGGCCCAACACCCTTCCCCAGAAAACCCGAGGCCCTGCCTGTATGTGGGTACAATGCCTGCTCTTGTTGGCATCTCAAGACCCGCTCCAGCCAGATTCCAGGAACCCCATCATTGTGGGAACTTCCACTTACTCATTGTGCCCAAGACCCCTCCCCAGCCAGATCTCAAGCCCTGTGCCAGGTCTCCTGTGGAACCTTGCAGCAGACCACCCTGCAGAGAGGCTAGGAGCCAGACCCACCCAGCTAAGCCAGGCTCTGAACATCTTGCCATAGTGGCACATTTGGGTTCACCTCTATGAGGTGCAACAGGACGAAGCTGAGCTCAGCAGCCAAGCCAAAGGCTCGCACATCTGGACAAATTCAAACTTGATAGATCCAGACATGTTAAGTTGAGACATTTTGCTGGATCCAGATCTATGAGAGTGTCCTCTCCTTTTTACTCTTGATCTACAAAGGGGCAACAGGTAACCAGGTAAACGAGTCTGCTGGAAGACCCAAGGTACATCAAGGGGAGGGGAATAAGAATTTGGAGGAGCCAATTTAAATACAAATTCCCAATTTAACATCTGCTTAACTGAACAGACATGATGTTTGCTCTTACTGTCTAAAACACAAACATATTAGTTACAAAAGTTGGTCAACTGCTAAATATCTCTACCCATTATTAGTGTCCCTAATTCTAGTTCTGAAATACAAAACTAAAACTGGCTTCAGCACATAATCACTTGGGTAAGAATTTTGGTAGGTGCTAAGGTTATAACTGTACCAAAGCTCTGCACCAAAAGTCAAAAGACAATAGGATAAAGAATGTCAAAGAGCATGAGGAAAATGCAAGCTCAGGCCCTGAGTTCACCAGGAACAAATGCAGGACACACTAGCACAGAAGAAATTGAGAATGACAAGGGTGAAATGACTGAATTAATAGTCTGAAAAAAATAAACAACTTCAGAAAGGTATACAAGAAATCAGATCAAAAAGAAGCACTGATATAAAATATGAAATCTCTCAATAGCATCTGAAGCAAAAAAAATCAACTATCAGATCAAAAATAATATCCAAAGTAATAAAGAACAGATAATAATGAAAAAGTTAATAACTGCATCTAAAAAGGCACTGATAGTAAATTAGAGGAGTATAGAAAGATGATGAAAGCCTTGAATGAGCAATATAGGAAAAAAAATAGACATCACATGAAGCATAGTCAAAGTGATATAGAGAAGCAGTAAATCTCAATCACAAGCTTGAAAAACCATTTGAATTAAAGTGAAGACAGAGTTTCAGATCTTGAAGACAGTGTCACAGCTAGAGAAAAGGTAGGTGAAAATATCTTAAAAATAAATAGAATGCAGGAAAAATAATTCATCACCTGCAAGATGATGCGAAGATGAACAACGTGAGACTAATAGGCATCAATAAGAAAGAAAGCATCAATACAAATGATATAAAGAAAATGGGCACAAGAAATAGCAGAAAACTTCCCAAATATGGGGAAGATATCTAATATTTAAGTAACATGAAGCATATAGAAATCCAAATGACATCAACCCAATTAAAAACACAAGACATATAGTAGTCAAGATCCCAAGAATCCACCCAACAATAATGCATTAAAATCTGCTAGAGAAAAGAAACAGATCACATCTAAAGGAAAACACATCAGAATAATGGCAGACTTCTCTTCACAAACCATGAAGTCAAGAAGAACATGGAACAGAATTCAAGTACTTTATGAAAGAAAATCCCAGCCCTGATTACTATAGCCTGAAAAACTCTCATCAAAGTTTGATGGAGAAGTGAAATACTTCCATGACAAAGAACAAATAAGGAATTTCATGACAACAATGCCAACACTACACAGACTACTAAAAGATATTCTAGAGGGAACAAAATGACCAGAACTCCATGAATGAGAACAGAAAGAAACCAGAAAAGAGGGCAAACAATTAAGCAGGAAGACAAGGGATAAACAACAGTAGGTAAATAACATGTCAATCATAAGTCAATGCATCCCAATTATAACCATCAATGTAAATGAACTGAATTCACCAATTAAAAGAAACAGACTTGCACAATGCATCAGGCAGCAAAATCCAACAATATGCTATATACAAGAAACACATATAACTCAAAAAGAAATTCGTTGGCAACTTTAAATGTTGGAAAACAATACTACATGCCCCAACACCTCAGAAAAAAAAGCAAGGGTACCAGTCCTGTTGTCAGACAGTTGCAAACCAAGAAAAATAAAATGAAATTAAGAAGGCCACTACATACCTGTTAGGGGAACAATCCAAGATGAAGAGGTAAAACTCATAAATATCTATGTACCAAATACAGGAGCACCCAACTGTATAAGACAAATCTTAATGGATACAAAAATTCTAATATCTAATACCACAATGTTAACAGGGAACTTTAACCACCCCCTTATTGAGAAAAAATTGGTCAAGCATACAAAAAATTGGCAAAGTAGTAGCAGAACTGAACCACAGCTTTGAACAATTGGACTTAGTGGACATATATAGTGTTACGACAAACCACAGCTGAATACACATTGTTTTCAGAAGCACATAGGACATTTTCTGAAAGAGACAACAAACTAGTCCATAGGTCATGCTTAAGAACATGTAAGAAAGCAGAAATTATCTTATGTATATTATCTGACCACGGAGCAATTAAATGGAAACAAGTGAAAAAGAGCAGAAAAATCCCATAAATACATGGAAACTAAACAATATCCTCCTCAGCAACCAATCAATCACAGAAGAAATTCAACAATATCTGCAACCTATCAGAATTCATGGAATGAAATGAAAGCAGTTCTTAGAAAGAAATTTAGAGTTACGAACTCATGCATTAGGAAAATAGAATGGAAACAAATAATTTATGCTGCAACTCAAACGTCTACAAAAGGAAGAGAAAACCAAATCCAAAGCCCAAAGAACAGAGAGAATTATAAAAATTAGAGCAGAAATTAAGTCAGTTGAGGAAAAAAAAGCAAATAAGAAAATTAAAGAATCAAAAAGCTGGTTCTCTGAAAGATTTAATATAATTGATAAGCACCTAGAAAATCTCATCAAAAAAGAGGAAAGAAAAAGCTCAAATTCGAGCAATAAGAAATGAAATGGGTGTTATTACCACAGACCCAGTGGAAATTCAGGATATCCTGAATAGTTAATTCAAGAAACTTTATGCTCACAGAATACAAGACATAGAACAAATAGACAGATTTCTAGAAAGGTACAAATTACCACAGTTGAGTCAGAAAGATAAAATAACTATCAATAATTCAATAGCAGCCAATGTAATACAAAATTTAATATAAAAAAAAACCTACTGACAAAGAAAAGCCCTCATCTGGTGGATTCATAGCTGAATGCTGCAAGAAATTTACAATAGAAATAACCCCAATACACCTTAAATTCTTCAATGAAATTGAAAAGGAAGCAATCCTCTCAAAATCATGCCTGGAGGTATGCATTATACTGATACCAAAACCAGGGAAACACACAACTAAAAAGGAGAACTACAGGCTAATCTCCCTCAGGAACACAGGTGCACAAGTCCTCAAATTCACAGCAAATAGAATAGACCAAATCATCAAGAATATTATATAACATCACAAGGTAGCACTCATCCCACAGACCCAAGGATGGTTCAGTGTACACAAATCTATAAATGTTGCACACTATATCGGTAGAGCCAAATCCAAAAACCACATAATCATCGCAATTTATACAGAAAAGTCTTTGAACAAAACCCAACATTCATTCACATTCAGAGTCCTACAGAAAATTGATACATGGCCTCAAACTCAATCTGATAAAAACCATCTATGACAACACAATGGCTAACATAAATCTAAAAGGAGAAAAACTGAAATCTTTTACTCTCAGATCTGGTACAAGACAAGGATGTCCTTTATCACCACTCCTATTCAATATAATTCTGGAATCATTACCTATAGCCAATAGACAAGACAGACAAATGAAATGAAAAAGAACAGGTAAAGAAGGTAAAATACTATTGTTTGCAGAATACATGATATTTTACTTGGAAGACCCAAAAAAACTCCACAAGGAAGCTACTAGAATTGATACAAAAATTCAGTAGGAAAGCAGGATACAAAGTCAGTAACCAAAAATCAATAGCATTCCTCTACACGGATAATGAACACACTGAGAGGAAAATTAGAGAAAAAAGATTTTACAATAGCAACACAGACAATGAAATACTTAGGAATTAACCTAACTAAAGAAGTCAAAGATCTATTCAATGAAAATTACAGTAATCTGAAAAAATAGATTGTAGAGGATTTAAGAAAATGGAAAAATATTCCCTGTTCCTGGATAGGAAGAACCAGCTTTGTGAAAATGGAAATACTCCCAAAATTGCACTACAGTTTCAATGAAATCCCTATCAAACTGCCACCAGCATACCTCACAGACCTAGAGAAATCATTGCTAAAATTTACTTGGAACCAGGAAAGACCTAGAATAGCAAAGGCAATCCTAGGCAACAAAGACAAGGCAGGAGGCATTACAATTCCTCACTTGAAATTATACTACCATGCTATTATGATAAAATCAGTATGGTATTGGCAAGAAAATACACCTGAGGATCAATGGAATAGAAGATGCAGAAGCCTCTATAAACACACTCAGCTACCTTATCTTTGACAAAGGGGCCAAACATGCTTACTGGAAGAAAGATAACCTCTTTAACAAATGGTGCTGGAAGAACTGGCTCTCTTTGTGCTGAAAACTAAAGCATGAACCAAATCTAGTACCATGCACAAAGCGAAAGTCAAAATGGATTAAAGATCTAAACATTAAAACAGAAACACTAAATCCTGGCAGAGAAAGTAGAAGCACCTCTTGAAGACATAGGGGTAGGCAAAGAATGTATCCACAAAATTCAAATCGCGCTAGTAACACTTAAAAGAATTAATGACTGGGGACCTCCTCTTACTGAGAAGTTTTTGCACATCAAAGAAATTACCAACAAAGTGAAAATACAACCCACAAATTTCAAGAAAAACTTAACTAATAAGCACTCAGACAAAGATTGGCTCTCTAGAATTTATAAAGAACTAAAAAAATCTAAATTTGAAGACCCAATCCAGAAATGGGCATCTGAGATGAACACACACTTCTCAGAGGATGAAATTAAAGTGAATAAGTATATGAAAAAATGCTCCACATCATTAGCCCTCCATGAAATGCAAATTAAAATAATACTTAGATGTCATCTAACCCCAGAAAGAATGGCTATGAGAAAGAAATCAACCAAAAACAAATACTCAAGAGGCTGTGGGGGAAAAGGAACCCTTTCCCACTGCTGATAGGTACGTAGACTGGTGCAACCGTTATGGAAATCAATGTGGAGCCTCCTTCCAAAAACTAGGACTGGAAATCCCATTCAAAATTGAAGCAAAAAAAAAAAAGCCACATTAATATGCTGAGTTATAAATGGCTCAAGTCAACATCTTCTGATATTGCCAGCCTTCGAATAATCCACTACTATTCTGGACTACTGGACTATTCAGGAATATTTTGTTTAATTCACAAACATACAATATTTAAATGGCAATGAAATACCCATCTCTGACAAAACTAAACAAAAAAGGGATACAAACAAAGGACAATTTTGTATCTGTACATACAAAATAGAATATCCATGCAGCTACTCGCTCTTAATTCAAGGAGTAGAAAGATTTGTACTAATAGTATTTGGACAGGATATCATGGCTGCATCTTGTCCTATGGATAATCACTAAGAAGATAATATGCAATGTATTAATTATTGATACTGTCTACTAATTGGTTTTGAAACTGTCTCATTGTTATTTGTTTCTCAACAAAATTATTTTTTTAAGAAGATCTTCTTTGTACGTATTTCCTCACACTGTATTGGCAGGGACCATCAAGAGAAAGAATTTCTTGCCGCAGAAGGAAGCACCATTTAGCAAATAGTACCAGGATGAGCTGGAGAAGTGCTCAGTGTCCCTGATGGAAAACAAGTGAGAAGGAATTAATTCCTCATATAAAAATTTAAAATTATTTCCAAGAAGCATTTTTAGCCATACCTCGGTAAAAGAGTGAACGCTGAATCATCCACGTCCTGCCTCTCTTTGCCTTTTTGCAACGATTGTTATTTTTACTTTTCAATCTGCTAGTTAAATAGAAATAGAAAAGTCTCAGGAAAACAAGGTATTCTCCAAGTCTAACCTGCAGTGCTAGTGTACAAGATCTCAATCCCAGGCACTGAGGTACAGGGTCCAGCTGCTCAACCTGTTCACACATGGACAAAACATGTATAAAACTGAAGTGTATGACACAGCATTTCTTTATAATTTAAATGAAGTTAGTTCTAGAGTCCCTATTGCCTCAGGGTAGTAAAGTTATTTCAAAACACATTAAACTTGATTATTTTGGATTAATCTCATTCAGTGCAGGTTGAGTGTCCCTTATTTGAAATGCCTTCCTTGACCTTTCTCTACAATTCTCACTCTTGGAAGAATGAGGACTTCTGCTAAAAGAACAGAATAAGGAGCTGATAGAAATGGACGACTGAAAACAACATAATACTAGTTGCACGAAGGCTGAGTTATACAAAGTTTCAGGTCCCAGCATTTGGTCTTTACTCTGAACAAGTTCCTATCTGGCTAGGGCTGCAGGTCTCTTCCCAGAAGATGCAGGAAACAGGAAGGAAGTGGCAGGTGGGCTGCAGACCCTGGAGTCACTTGCCTCTGTGAGTACAGTGGCCTGGGGGCAGGCTGTGCACCTGCTGCTCTTGCTTCCCCATCCCTGAGGTGAGACTGTCGCCTCAGAGCTCCTGCTGACTGGGGAACTTGGTGAGTTGTCTCCCTCCTGAGGCCTAACAGAAACAGCAGCACTGAATGAGAGTTACCATATCTGCCTACTTGGATCTTAAGAAAACTGGCTTTCAAGGGATGAAATGAAAGAACTGTCATTCCAAAAACCTTATTCCCTTTTTAAGTGGAACTGAAGCCCGTGGAACTGGACTGTTCCAACAGTGAACGCTGTGTCAGGTCACAAAAATGTTCTTGGATTTAAAACTCAGAGCGCCTGACAAATGAGGGAGAGGGTAGCTCTCTGGGGTACTCCAATGACCCTGGGCTTCCCCCCACCTTCGCCAGCGCTCAAGCCCACCGCTAGGGGGCGCATCCTGGTGACTTCCGCCTGACCCTGCCAGACCGCTCCAGAGACTAAGGGGCTTTGCCCCCCGGCCCTGGGAAAAGCTCGTGCACCCACCTCCTAGGGAGCTGGGCAGGGCATGGAGGTGAGGCGACACGAAGGGGCGCAAGCACAAAGACCAGGTGGAAGTTCTAGGAGAAGCAGCGAGCTGGATCGGAAACGAGGAGAACAGCAGCAGCTTCAGAAATGGGTCAGACAGCTCCAGACGCTCCTCCTCCTTCATCTCACCAGCTGTTTTTTCTGCTTACTTTGAAAGAGCACAAACGCCACCACCTTTAGTCAAAAAGAAATGTGGTTTCCATTTCGGTTTTAGCCCAGATTTAGCTCCCGTAACATCCGGGTTGTTTTCAGAACCCTGGCTCCCGCGGAGCCCGCAGGACCGAGCGGTGGGTAGCGCGGCCGGGAACTCGTCCCTCACTGCAGAGCCCGTGCCAGGTGAGCTCGCGCCGCCCCGGCCGTCGGCGGGCCCAGGAATCGGGCTGCAGGCTGGCGCTGGCGGGTGGAACACACCTGGGGAGGACGCAGCGGGACCGAGGTGCGTGACGGGGAACGCAGGGCTCTGTCCAGAAGCGGCTGCAGAGCTACAGAGGTGCCCGCCTCCGCGCTGCGCGCTGCTCTTCCTGGGAGTGCACCGGGAGCCGGCCTGGGACCCGAGGAGCCCTGCCGCCCTCTTCTGTGGGTACAGAGGGATGAAGCCCTGTGGGAACATAGCTCATCCCCTTAGAAGGCGCTGTGTTGGGGTCACTTCTTCCAGCCCCCATCTTCCTCTGCTTTGTGATTTCCGGGCCACTTTCTTAAATCTGTCCTCGTCCATATAAAGATAAAGGCAACTCTGAATGTCCCTCTCCCCAGGCCACTTCTTCTCTTCTGAGGACTTAGCATTACCATGCAGCGTGTATGTGCCTATGAGACAGGTATGCATGTGTCCTGGCTGTTTGTTTGCTTTCATTGTCTGCTTCCTTCACTGGAATCAACACTTTTTGTTGACTCCTTGAGAATGTGCACCTGGAACACTGGACAGCGCGTGCCAGATGCACAGTCTTACTCACAGAGAATGAGAGACCAAATTCTAGGATGCCCAGGACCTCTCCTAACTGTTCATCTCTACCGTGTGGCGCTCTGCCTCTACTCCCAGATAGCAGCATTTTCAGAGCTCTGTTGTCAGAGCTTTACTTTTCTCATTCTATTCTTTTAAAGTGCAGGTAGTGCTTTCATTCGTTTTTTGTTTGTTTGTTTTTTAAGAGAATAAAAGTAATTAAAATCATTAGAAATCATACTTTACTAAACAAAATAGTAGGAATTCAACAATGGTTGTTTTATTCAGTCAGATCTCTCTATCTCTCTCTCCCTCCCTCCCTCTCTCTCTTTCTGCAAGCTTTATTCCAGAGGGACTCAGTCCTTCTTGGTAGCTGCCTTCCTCATGGAGGCCAGCAAGTTGCTCAGCTTCTCACGCTTCCCATTGATGCGGATGTGCGTCCCCACCCTTTTCTTGATGAATTTGAGGGCGCATTTCTCCTTGGAGACCGTGAGCAGCTCAATGGTGTGCCCCTCTCACGGAGTGAAGCCACACTCCTCCCGGGTCATGTCCCTCACAAACTTAGTATGTTTGGTGAGGAATCCGAGAAGGCTGCTGTGCCACAGTTTCCTCACATTTTAATCACCTTGTGGCCATTTTTGAGGCCCATGGCCATAGGAGAGCACAGGGTCATAACTACTGTTCCTCGATGGTAGAAGGCAGATAAGGTCTTTTAGAGTTCTTATAAAAATTATAAGGTAACTAAAGAAGTCAAAGATCTTTTCATGGAAAATTACAGTACTCTTAAAAAGGAGATTGTAGATTTCAGAAAATGAAAGATATTCCCTGCTCCTGGATAGGAAGAACCACAATCGTAAAGATGGCCATACTCCCAAAATTGTTGTACAGATTTAATGCAATCCCTGTCAAACTACCATCCAACATAGCTCATAGACCTAGAGAAATCGTTCCTAAATTTTATTTGGAACCAGAAAAGACCTAGAATAGCAAAAGAATCCTACCAAACAAAGACAAGGCAGGACGCATTACAATCCATGACTTTAAATTATATGACAAAGCTACTGTGATAAAATCAGCATGGTACTGGTAGCAAAATAGATCTGAGGATCAGTGGAATAGATTAGAAGAAGATGAAGCCTCTACGAACACACTCATCTACCTTATCTTGGACAAAGTGGTCAAATATATTCACTGGAAGAAATCCTCTTTAACAAATAGTGCTAGAAAAACTGGTTCTCTACATGCCAAAAACTAAAACTTGATCCACATCTACCACCATGCACTAAGCTAAACTCAAAATGGATTAAAGATGTAAACATTAAAACAGAAACACTCAATCTCCTGGGAAGAAAGTAGGGGGAACTCTTGAAGATATAGAGGTAGGCAAAGAGTTCATGAACAAACATGTATTCGCATGGGAAACACTAGAAAGAATTAAGAACTGGAACCAACTCTTATTGACAAGTTTTTGCAGGTCAAAAGAAATTATCAACAAAGTGAAAAGATAACACAAATTTCAAAAATAGCTTAACTAATAAACACTCAGACAAAGGTCTGCTCTCTAGAATTTATAAAAAACTAAAATACATCAGGGCCTTAAATTTAAAGACCCACTTCAGAAATGGGCATCCAAGAGGAATACACACTGCTCAGAGGGCAAAGTTAAAGAAGTGAATAAATATATGAAAAAATGCTCCGCATAACTAGCCATCCATGAAATGCAAAGTAAAATAACACTGAGATACCGTCTCATCCCAAAAAGAATGGCTATCATAAAAAAATCAACCAAGAACAAATGTTGGAGGGGCTATGGGGAAAAGGGAACCCTTCTCCACTGACTGTGAGAATGTAAGCTGATACAACCATATGGAAATCAATGTGGAGACTACTTAAGAAAATAGGATTGGAAATCCAAGTAAAGCCAGGTTTCCACCTACAGAAATTTTCCCGGAGGAAAAGAAAACATCATATCATAGTGATATATGTTTATTTTTTTCTTAATTTTTAAATTTATTTTATTGAAGAACAAATAGCTATGACACCATTTCAAGACAAATGAACAGGACAGATTTGATAAATTAATACATTACAAACTGTTTTCGTAATGTTTTGGTATTGTACAAGGGGCATACATGATATTATACTTACAGACATTATTATGGCAGATGTCTTTAATCAATGAATTAAGAGAGTATAGCTGTTTACTTATTTTTTATACATGAATTATATCACAGATTCAAAAATTAATACTTTCTGCCTTGTTATTTTCCTACTGGTGGTCCATAGTGCTAGAAGCCAACATAATATCTTCTCCAACCACTATTAGTGCAAATCTTGATTCTCATATAACTATGCAGAAGCACAGCATATTTATCCTAACTGTACTGTTTATACAGACACATTATGATTCTTCCTTTGTATACCCCTTTTTTGGCCTAGACCTGACAAAGATGGGCACTCCATTGTCATTAAACCAATTTAGGTGCCTGAACTCAGTGACACAATTCAACACAGCCCAGCATTCCACAATAATAGTGAGTTATCTGAAGAAGTTGTTGACTATAGCCATTTACAGTTCAACTTATTGTTATGGCCCCGCATTATATACCTCATTTTTATACTTTTCTGCTGGAGGTTGACACCAAGATAGAGCAAGATCTATATACCAAAAGATGTAGCTTTTGTTTCTGATGAGGTCAGTGAAGTGCTCTGAGCATTTATCTGATAATCCTGTACCTTACTCTGTAGATCCTTTGCCTGTGTCATCCATGCAGATGAGTCACGGCCAATGCTTGACCAGTTTACTCTCTGTGAGAGCCTGAGAGAAAGTTTTCTCTCCATGTGACTCTCCCCAGGCACACTATACATCATCAATCTCTTTCCTCTGTGGCTCCATAATCTCCTTGATCAGAAAATTTGGGACACAACTGAGTTTCATGATGTTACAGTACAGGTTCACCTAAGACTTGAGTCTTCGCTGACCTTCAAAGGCTAGGGCCAAAATGTTGGCTGGCCTTGCAGCTCCCCTTATTCTCCAGTTTTGATCTGTGAACCTAGGTTGCTAACCATCCAGAAGAAAAGCTGACTAGTACCCTGCAGTATATGCCATTCCATATGCCGTAACTATCTGACTCAACTATTTTTTAGTAGTTGTTGTACATTTCTATTTATATTTCTTCTTTTGACTTCTTATATGATGGAGACTATATGATATTGCATATGTGTGTCTTGTTTATTTCACTTTCGAGTATATGTTCAAGTGGCATCCACATCAATATAAAGGCTTCAAGTTTATCATTATTCATAGCTGAGTAATACTCCATTATATAGAAATACCACATTTTTTTTCAACCATTCCTCATATGATGGACATCTTGATTGTTTCCAAGATTTTGCTATCACAAATTGTGCTGATAAAAACATAGGTACACATATATCACTATGATATAATGTTTTCAGTTCCTCTGGGAAAATTCCCAGTATGCAGATAGACGGATTGAATGAGATTTTCAGTCCTACTCTTTTGAGGAGTCTCCACACTGACTTCCACAATGGTTGTACCAGTCTACATTCCCACCAGCAATGGAGAAGTGTTCCCCTTTCCCCACAACCTCTCCAACATTAGACGTTGGTTGATGTCCTTATGATAGCCATTCTTTCTGGAGTGAAATGGTATCTCAGTCTTGTTTTTATGTGCATTTCACGGATGTGATGTAGAGCAATTTTTCATATATTTATTTGTTTCTTTAATTTCATCCTCTGAGAAGGGTGTATTCATCTCAGATGCCCATTTCTGAATTGGATCTTTAAATTTGAGGGCCCTGTTAAATCTTAGTTCTTTATACATTCTAGACAGTAGACCTTTGTCTAATTGCTTACTAGTTAGGATTTTCTCAAATTTTGTGCATTGTCTTTTCACTTTGTTGACAATTTCTTTTGACAAGAAGGAACTCCTCAAGATGTGTTGATGCCAGTTGTTGATTCTTTCAAGAGTTTCCAGTGTGAATACATGTTTGCTCATGAACTCTTTACCTACCCCTATGTCTTCAAGAGTTCCTTCTACTTTCTCTTCCAGGAGGTTTAGTGTTTCTGTTTTACTGTGTAGATCTTTGATCCATTTTGACTTTATCTTAATGTCAAAGAAGCTTCTTTCTTCCAGGAAGCTTGTTTGACCCTTTTGATCAGATGGTTGAGTGTGCATGTCGATGCCTCTGCGTCTTCTAATCTACTCCTTTCATCTTCAGGTCTATTTCATTGCCAATACCATGTTGATTTTATCACAGTGGCTTTGTAGTATAATTTCAAGTCAGGAACTGTGATGCTTCCTGTCTTGTCTTTATTGGCCAAGATTGCCTTTGCTATTCAAGGGCTTTTCTGGTTCCAAATAAATTTAAGAAATGATTTCTCTAGGTCTGGGAGTTATGTTGGTGGCAGTTTGATAGGGATTGCACTAAATCTGTATAACAATTTTGGGAGTATGGCCATCTTCACAATGTTGGTTCTTCCTATCTAGGAGCAGGGACTGTCTTTCCATTCTCTGAAATCCTCTATAATCTCTTTTCTTAGGGTGTTGTAGTTTTCTGTGAAAAGATCTTTGACTTCCTTGGTTAAGTGAATTCCAAGGTATTTCATTTTCCGCAGTGCTATTGTATTCTACTGAGCTATCTCCCCAGCCCTCCGCAGTGCTATTGTAAAAGGTAGTGTTTCTACTGTTTCCCTTTCAATGTGCTTGCTATCTGTGCAGAGGAATGCTATTGACTTTCGTGTACTGACTTTGTATCCCGCTATACTACTGAATTTCCATATCAGTTCTAGTACTTTCTTGGTGGAATATTTGGGGTCTTCTAAGTAAACTATCATGTCACCTGCAAATAGTTATCATTTAAGTTCTTTACCTATGCTTATTCCTTTTATTTCTCCCTCTTTTCTAATGGCTGTAGCTAATGATTCCAAAACTATACTGAATAGGAGGGGAGATAGTGGACATCCTTGTCTTCTACTGGATGTAAGTGTAAAAGATTTCAGTTTTTCCCCATTTAGGATTATATGAGCTTTTAGGTTGTCATAGATGGCTTTTATCAAGTTAAGGTAGAGTCCATCTATTCCAATTTTCTGTAGGACTTTGAACATGAATGAGGGACTTTGTCAAAAGCTTTCTATGCATCAATTGAGATGATCATGTGGTTTTTAGATTTCAGTCTATTAATATA
>PVKA01011919.1:0-49410 GCA_004027165.1 Ctenomys sociabilis
AAAAAAAAAAAAAAAAAAAAAAAAAAAAAAAAAAAAAAAAAAAAAAAAAAAAAAAAAAAAAAAAAAAAAAAAAAAAAAAAAAAAAAAGAAAGAAAGAAAGAAAAGAAAATATATACTCTGTAAATACACATAAGTAGTATTTGAAGTCAGGTTCAATGGTAGTTTTTCTGAAATGTGATCTTGTTTTTTAAAATTTTTACTTACAAAAGGAGTTTTTATTTTTTATTCATTTATTGTTTTTGTGGAACCGGGGATTGAACTCAGACCCTTGCGCTTGCCAGGGAAGTGCTTATTCCACTGAGCCACCTCCCCAGCCCTCAAAAAGAGTTTTTAAAATGCAGTTTAGCACTTTCTTTGTCAGAAAACCTTTGGCAGATTCTGGGCTGCCTGCGGAACTCTGTCTGGGTGATTACCAGGAGCTTCTAAAATTGTAATCATAGGCCAGCCAAATAGCTCAGTGGATTAAAGAGCCTGCAACCAAGCCCAGGGCCCAGGAAATCCCTGGGCCCGCCGTGCCAACTCCCCATCCAGGGAGTGCTGAGACAGCAATTGAGACTGCACGTGGTGGTGGTGTGTGCCTGTTATCCCAGCTCTTGGAAGGCTGTAAACAAGTGGATCACTATGAGACTGATCTAGTAAAGAGATCCTGAACACCTGAACACCATGTAGACCCTTCCATAAATAAGTTTTAAAAAAAAGATAATTACAAAAGTTTGGAGCTTGTGCTTGTGTTGGTCCAACCTTTTAAGAATTTAGGAGGACTCTGAGTGGTCTACAGGATGCAAGAATACTGTAATCTGTGGGCCCAGCACAAGCAGACATGAAGCTTTTGTGGAGCAACTTAAGAATTTTTGGGATACTGAGTACCCTGCAGGACTCTGTCTGGGTGATTACTTGGAGCTTCACAAATGTCAAAATACAAGAGCAAAAAGATAATCTCATTCCACTAGCCCACCTTGAACATATCCAGGAGGCAAAGACCTAGAATAACTTGAAAATCACAACCTGAAATATCTGAAATAATAACAACTGAAATAAAGAAACAAGCCCATCAGGATAGAGGACCAATAGGATCAGAAATAAATGAATGTCAATGAAGAAATAAAAACAATAACAAAAGAATTGCTCAGCATGACTAAAGTGGACAAAGATTTAAAAAAAAAGTAAAGAAGAATAGAAAAATGACAGAAACACTGAATGAACAAAACAGGAAAAAGTTGAATGAATGAAAAATATTAAAATCGATACTCACGAAATTAAGAACTCCTTTGAAAGCTGGCAAAACCACTTTTAAAAACTGAAGATAGATTTTCAGATCTTAAAGACAGGGGTTACAGCTAATGAATGTAAAAGGATCTCTGAAAAACTAACAAGAAACCAGAAATAAATATAACAATCTTAGAAGCTACAAAATGACACAAACAAAAATAATATGAAAATAATAGGTGTCAATGAAGCAGTGGAACAAGGCACAAAATACTACTAGCAGAAAATTTTCCAAACATGAGAGAAGAAACTGACATACGGATAAGGAAAGCATATAGAACTGCAAACAGCCATAATCACAACAAATCTACACCTAGACACATAATAATCGAGATCTCAGAAGTTCAGTAAAAGAATAGAATATTAAAACGTGTCAGAGAGAAGAAAGAGATCACAGAAAATGGAAAGCTTATCAGAATCATGGTAGATTTCTCAACAAAACCAACAAATCAAAAAGAGCTTTGACTGTAGTTTTTCATGTACTGAAAGAAAGTAACTTCCAAACTGATTGATGTATCCTGAAAAACTACCTATCAAATCCAATGGCAAAATAGGATCCTTTCATCACAAAGAAATTCATGACCACCAAACCAACCCTACAAAGAGTACTGACATTTTCTAGAAAGGGACAGAAGGGATTACAGCTTTGAGAACAGCACAAAAGTACCAATAAACAACACAAGTAGTTAAAAAGAGGGGGAAATACACAAGCCATATCACAAAAATAACATGACAAATGTAAGCAGCCTCAGTTCACCAAACAAAAGAAACAGACTAGCAGGGCACATTAAGAAAGAAAATCCAACAATATTCTACATACAAGAAACATATTTAACTCAAAATGAAATTCACAGACTAAGACAAAGAGTGAAAACAATCTTTCGTGCCACAGCAAATCAGAAAAATGGAGTAGCTAATCTGGGTGCAGATAATATCAACTTCTTCAAACCCAAACCTTTTCAAAGAGATAAAAAGCATCACTACATACTTATCAAGAGAAAACTGAAAGTGAAAGAGATAATTATATATGCACCCAATGTAGTAGCATCCACCTATATGAGACAAATTTTAACAGAAATGAAAAATCAAATGAGCAGTAAAACACCAGTTACGGAGGACTTTAATACAACATTGTCATAGAGAAACAGATAAACCTTGCAAAATATCAGTAAAGAAATAATGGAATTAAATCAAGGTGGTGAGGAAATTGACTTTGTAGACCTTACACAGTGTTTCACCCACCAACAACAAAATACACATTTTTCTCAATTGCACATTGGACATTCTCCAAAACAGAACATATGTTAGCACACAGAGCATTTTTAAGTAAATGCAAAAGAATTGAAATTATCCCATGCATACTATCTGACCACTATGCAATAAAAGCAGAAATTATTGATAAAAGAAACTACAAAAATATCATAAACATGTGGAAATTAAATAACAACCTCCTGAACGACTGTAGATTCAGATATAAAATTAAAAAAGAGATTTAAAACTACTTACAATCAAAAAAAATTTACATATAACTTACCAAAACCTGTGGGATGCAATGAAAACTGTCTTAAGAGGAAAATTTATAGTGGTAATTTCACACATTAGGAAAATAGAACAAGTCCAAAGAAACAATCTTAGGCTGCACCTCAATCTCCTAGAAAAAGAAGAACAAGTCAAGCCCAATGTCCAAAGAAGGTTGGAGATTTTAAATATTACAGGAGAAGTTAATTATTTGAAGACAAAGAAAACAATACAAAGAATATGTAAATCAAAGACTTGGTTCTTTGAAAAAAAATAAAATTAATCAACCCCTAGCAACTCTCATCAAAAAGAGGACAGATAAAAACCAAGTTCATGCAAGAGAAAATGCGAAGTGTGAAAAAAATTACTACACAATCTATTGAAATTCAGAAGTTCATCAATACCAACTTCCAACATCTTTACTCTTACCCTATGGAAAACACAAAAGAAATGGACAATTTCCAAGATACATATGAAATGCCAAACCTGAGTTAAGATATACAGATTCTGAATACTCCAATCATGTCAAACAAAATTGAAAATATAATTTAAAAAAACCTAGCAACAAGGAAATGCACAGGCCCCTTTGTATTCACAGCAGATCTGTACAAGAACTTTTGAGAGGATTTAATGCCAACTTGTCTGAAATGCATCAAAGAAACTGAGATGAAAGCTATTGTCCCAAAATCATTCCTGGAGGCAAGTATTCACTCTGATTCCAAAATCAGAGACAGATCCAATTAAAATAGAGAATGAGAGTCCCATCTTTCTAATGAGTATAAATGCAAAACTTCTCAATGAAATACTAGCAAACAGGATGCAGCAAATCATGAGGAAGATTATACACCATCACCAAGTGGAATTCATTCTAAGAATATAATGAGGAGTCAAAGTGTACAAATCCATAATTGTAGCACACTACATCAATCGCATCAAGAACAAAAACCATGTAATTGTCTCAATAGATCCTGGAAAAGTTTTGTCAAATTTTAACACCGAGTCATGGTAAAAACCCTGAGCATCAGAAGAGATAGTCTATAGCTCAACCTGATAAAGCCATCTATGAGAAACTAACAGTCAACATCATACTAACTGGGCAAGAACTGAAAGCATTCACCTTAAAATCTGGAACAAGACAAGGATGTGTACTACTGTCTCTACTCCTACCCAATATAGTTCTGGAAATACCAGCCGGAGCTTTTAGACAAGAGAGGGAAATAGAAAGAGTCAGTACCAGAAAACAAGAAGTGAAATTATCACTATTTGCAAGTGATAATGGTGTCCTACCTAGAGGGTACTGGTTGCCACAATACTTAAATAAGAGTCTTGTAGATTTAGTCACCCAATTCAGTAGTGTAGCAGGATACATAGTCAACACCCAAAAATCAGAAGCTGTTTTTTCCACAAATAGTGAGGACTCTGAGAAAGAAATTAGGAAAACTACATTTTCACAATAGCATCCAAAAAAAAAAAAAAAAAACTCATAAATCAGTCTCACAAAGGATATAAAAACTTATACAATGAAAATTATGATACTCTGAGAAAAGAGATTGAAGAGCATTTGACAAAATGCAAATATATTCCATGTTCCTGAGTCGGATTAGCCAACATTTTGAAAGTAGACATAATCCCAAAGTGTTATAGTTTCAATGCAATCCTGATTAGAATACCTCACAGAACTAGAGAAAAATTTCTTCAAATTAATTTGTAAACAGGAAAGACCCAGAATATTAAAAACAATCCTGGGAAACAAAGGAAAGGCAGGAAATGTAATTCATGATCTGAAGTTATAGTATAACTAGAGCTACTGTGATAGAATCAATATGGTGCTAGCATAGGGACATACTGGAAATTAGAAGATGCACACACAATTACAAGTATGCTCAGTCACCTCATCTTTGATAAATCTCCCAAATATGCTCACTGGAAGAAAGACAGCCCCTTTAATAATTGGTGCTATGAAAACTGACTTTCCATATGCCAAAGGCTAAATCTAGACCAATGCCTATAAGCATGCACAAACATACCATCAAAATGGATCAAAGATTTAAATGTTAAAACAGAAAGAAACACTAAGTCTTCTGGAAGTAGAAGTTTTAAAGGCACACAAGTAGGTAAAGATTTCATCAACAAAAACCAAACTATATGGCATATTCTTCAAATAATCAACACTGGCATCTCATATTTTTGAAGTTTCTGCATTTCAAAGATAATCTCAAAAAGAGTGAAAAGAAAACCCACAATGTGGGGAAAAAATAATTATAGCCAACTATCCTCCTGACAAAGGTCTTCTATCTATAAAAAGACTTTAAAAATAAGATCCCCAAATTCAAAGACTCACTCAAAAAATGGGTATCTGAGATTAATATACACTTCTCAGAGGAAGAAATACAAATGGCAAATAAATATATGAAAAAATGTTCTGCATAATTGGTTATTTAAGAAATGCTAATTAAACAATACCGAGATTCCATCTCACTTGAGCAAGAATGGCTATTATCAAATTGTTGATAAAAAATGCCTGAGTTGCTGTGGAAAGAAAGGGACCCTTCTTGTCTGTTGGTGGGCATGCACACTGGCACATTCACTATGGAAATCAGGGTGGCAATTCCTTAAGATGCTAGGATTGGGGACCCATTTCAAGTCAGCTGGTCCCCTCATGGGCATTTTCCCAGAAGAACTGAAGGCTTCACATCACAGCTGTGTATGTCCACACATGTTTATAGAAGAGAAATTTTTCATAGCTAAATCCTGGAAGCAAACACATGCCTATTAACTGAAGAATGGATAATAAAGATATGCTGTTTTTACACAATGGATATTATTGAGATATAAAACAGGATAATCCTTGGAAAAGTACATGGTGATAAAGCTATTACAAACATACACATTCAAATTACACCAAAACTTTGAGAAAAGTAAATTTTTCTAATACAATTCTGATTTTGCATCCATAGCTGATGACTGTATTATTCCAAAATGATGCAGTCAACAAGTGGATGCAACTAGAGGGCCTGCTCTTAAGTAAAAGAAATCAGACCCACATATATAAACATCTTGTCTCCTTGCTATGAAAACCTGAAAGAGAACATGGAATCTGTAGGTTCAGTAGGTGTTGGGAAAAAGGAATGAACTTATTCAAACGGAAAGAGTTACTGAGTTGAGTTGAATGACAGAGAGTGAGCTGGAGACAGAGATTTATATATGTGTGTACACAAAATGCTTTGGACAACTGTACTGGGCATTTCTCATGGTCAATTCAAAGAAGAAGATAATACTGAGTTTTTGTCACCTTTTATCAATTCTAGTTTTTCTTGTCTGAATTTCTTATACACTACCTTCTTTTTTCCTTGTTCCAATTTTTTTTGCATATATCTGGTAATATCAACAGCTGGTTGGAAGACAACACTGTGCAATTCTTATTACTTGAAGTAAAATTATTTATCATTTATAATTTTTTTGCTTTAATACTATTTTGTACTCTTTTTAGAAAATAAACAGGTAAAAAATATAAGTAAATTGCAGTTCATGTAAAGTTGATGCAATCAATTTAAATTGCATTTGATCCAGAATTCATGCTGGTATGGTGACTATTTTTGCACTGAGTATTCTAGGTTGTCTAGTCCGCATAAGTATGTTTTTTACACATAGTATGTGTAAACTTTACATGTTTGTTTTTTGGCAGAACTAGGGATGAAAAAATTTCTATGCCAAACTCATGCATTTGTAGGTGGATTTGTAATAAGGGTGACAAGCGATTAGCCTAAACAATTTTGGAATGATACAGTCATCAACTATGGACAGAAAATCAGAATTGTATTAGAAAATTTTCTTTTCTCAAAGTTTTGGTGTAATTTGAATGTGTATGTATGTAATAGCTTTATCACCATATACTTTCCAGGGATTTAACAGAAAAAATTTATGGTATTTTCTTATCAAAGCAAAACTGAAGCTAAAACTAAAAACAAACTTTTCTTCTGTAGTGACAACAAAGTAAGAACTCCATGCAGAAAAACTTGAAATTCTATAAGTTTTTCAAGTCAGTTACACAACTAATGGTGTGGACTTACTGTATAGTTCTCTTTTGGATCAAAAATAGAAATTAGATAAAATATGCTTATTTAAAATATAAAAAAATTATTGTCTGTTAGTAACAGATAATCAAACTGGATTTTAGTGATATAATATTGCCACAGTGTAGTTTCTGTGTATTTGATGAGAAACAAAGAAAATTTAAAAACGAACAAAAGATAATATTGTTGACAGTACTGGAAATTTTAAAAGTAACATGGAAAATGACATGATTGAATCTTGGCTAGGTAAAGTGTGGGAATGATCCTCTCATACAACTTATAATTTTCATTACCAGAGATTATGTGCATCATAATCTGAGTTGAAGTTCTGGGAAATAGTATAAGGCATACAGGCTAAAGGGTGAGGGAAGAAGTAGTTACTCCAAGAAGTAGGACAAAAACATTTGAAGGAAGATATATTAGTAAGGGAAAGCAGAAAAAATAGCATATAAAACAGGATTGTGATGTTTTAGCTTAATATGAGAATTATGAAATACATATATCTTTTAATTCATCTCTGGTATTCCTAAATTATAACTTTAGATAACATATAACTATTCATTATTATATATATATATTTTTACTTAACTTATGTCTACCTAAAAAAGCACTTAGGATGTTAGTGTTTGTAGATCTAAATGTAACATAGGCTCTATTATTTTATGCATTTGTTTACAAAATGATAATCATTATAATTTTCTTCAGTGTGACATTTCCCTTTTTAGTGTGTGTGTTTGTGTGTCTTCACTATTCAAAGATAATTAACTACCTGGATCTTTCCTTCAGAATAACAGCTTGAAATCAATTTCACCAGACAAAATAAATGCCAAAGCAATTTTATTCTTCTATTCTCTTCTTTGTTCCAACCTGAGTATTGGAAGAGTGCTAAAAGGATTTGAAAGAAATCAATGGCTAAATATAAGAATGGAGTGTGTACACAAGTACACAATAAAATCTTAGAACTGATAAAGCTGTGACTGCCATCAGCAAGTCCTTTGTGTTTAATACATATCCAATAATTCCACTTTGGAATGAATATACGTAGATCCTCTTTATATTTTATAATATTACATTAACTTCTTTGTTATTAACTTGTTTGAAAATGAAATGTGACACTTATTGACTATAGACAGTAGTAACTCTAGAAATAGTTTTCTCTTTTTGAACAATTTAGTATCCTTTCAACTTGACTAATGTTACATGAAATTCTGCTCATACCTTTGTAGAAAAAATCATTTTCAAACCAAGGAAATTTATGAATATAATAAATATGCAAACTATATGTTCACCATCAGGCTTTTAAATATCAAGAATATATTACATGCTCATAAAATTTACGTGAAATTTTGTACTACAATAAATTCTATACTTATGAAATAATATTTTCTACCAGAAAATAAGCATTATCTAGCCATAAAATATTGCCAGATAACCAACTGCTATTAAAGCACTATCCTAGAATAAAGAGTACTCCCAAAATACACTTTCCAAGCTGAGCACCTGCTGTAAAATAACCATCTGTGATTAACTGTAATTTAATTATGGATTCATTCCTTTTGTGTACTCTGGAAAGATCACTTAGGTCTTCCCCAGTTGGTTGGCAATCAACTTCTGGCATGTTGTAAAGAAAGCTTGAATATTCTCTAAATAGCACCTGCTAACTTGATGTCATTGCAAATTTTATAAAAAGCTACTGGGATTTTGTGTGGCATTGATAGGCAAATGAATTATTAAACCTGGAATCAAAGCCACATTAATTAATCATCTGTTTTAGAAAGCTGAGGCTTTCCTCTTTAGAGTAAGTTTGTGTTTACCTGTAAACAGTAATACAGTAACTTTAGATATTTATTGGAGTAATTCCAGCAGTCAATCAATCTCAGCACCATGTTTTAGAAAGAGGATTTGTATTTCTTTATCCATAAATATTTCCTAATTGTTTCTACTCTTACATGTTATGATTCTCAGTATTTTATAAAATATTAAAAACTGGACATTTTATATTTAAAATTTACTAAGTAATATGTCACTAACTCAAAAAAATCCCCATTTTATGGCAGCCAATGGGATAGAACAAGGCTTGTTCAGCTCAGATCATTTTTCAGAAGGATGGAGTGAAAATATGAGTGAACATTTTCTCAAATAAAAATATAAAACACTGAAAATGAAAATATAAATGAAAACAGGCCAAAATCATCACTTCAGAGTTTAGCAAAGAGCAAAAGCCCCAGAGCAAATAGCATATTTTGAAAGGTAATCTCTAAAAGTCATTATGACAGCAATTTAAGACACCTTAACTTGGGTCCATTTAAATTCCCTTTACTATCACTTTAATTTCATCATAGCCAAAAGCAATTGGCATCACAATCATTGGGAAGATGTAATTGCTTTAAAGGTATTTTCATCACAGCATAATCCATATTTTTTCAAATTTGTATTTTCCTTTACAGAAAACCTAGATCTTCAAGAGGGTTAAATCTGCCTATTTTTAATTAAAAGAGCTCCCTAAAGAAAGGTTGGTGTAGAATTCTGTGTTCTATATCTAGGGCAAAAATTACAAAATGGACCGTATAGAAATAAAAATGATAACACTAGATACCTTAAAAAGAGATAATCTGGGGATGTGTTAACCAATTATCCAAATTAAATGAAATGGACAAGTGTATATGAAAAAAAAACATGTAATCCCAGCACTTGGGAGGCTGAGACAGGAGGATTGTTGTGAGTTCAAGACCAGCCTGAGCTACAAAATGAGCTTAAGGCCAGCCTGAACTGCATAGTGAGACCCTGTTTCAAAAAGACAAAAAAAAAAAAAAAAAAAAAAAAAAACTAATGAAACAGAAACCCCTCTCTAATGATGTTAAAATAAATAATGCGATCAAATTGACAATTTGGAGACAGAAAAATTGTGGCCATGAAAACTTCATGTGTAAATTTTACAAAATAATTAAGCAATAGCAATTTTTCTAAAACCATTCTAGAATATTAAAGAGGAGATAAATGCTCCAAACTCATTTGATGAAGTGGTATTACAATAATGCCAAAGCCAGGTAGACTCACAAGAAAAATACATGACTATGCTCCCGGTAAACATAGATATAGAAATTCTTCATAAAGTGTTAAGAAACATGAGCATAAAGAACATTTAAAAACAATTACTGCTATAAAGTAGAATTTATTCATGTTGGGAAATTGCAATGCAGTATAAAGCCAAGTTAGTAACTGTGATGCAGTACAATAATAGAATGAAACCAAAACAGCACAAAACAAAAAGCCCAACTGATCATCTCAAGAGACGTGGAAAAACCATTTGACAACGTTCAACAGTTTATTATGATAAAAATTCTCACTATATTGGGTAAAGGTCTTTCGGATATCACAAGCCCAAACCTAACATTACACTTAAGAGTAAAGAGCTGAAACCCTTTCCTCTGTGATAAGAATCAAAATAATAGTACTATTCCTGGCAAGGAAGGACCCAGGCTTGATCCTCAGTACCACACTCTCTGCCTCCTGTGCAGCCCCAAGGGGAACTGTGCGGTCAACAAACTGGGTGTGGTGCCGCCTGCCGGTAACCCCAGTGCTGGAAAGGCTGATACAGGAGGATCACAGTGAGTCTGAGTTGGTAGTGAGATGCTGGATGAACACATAAATAAATAAATAAATAAATAAATAAGATAAGAAATAGACAAAAGAGAATTTCTACCCTTAGTACTTTACACAGTGTAGTATTGGAAAGCAGCAATTGGGCAGTACTGTTCAGTTTTAAAACTATAAGCTAGATGTGAGACACATAAGCCAGCAATGGAAAAACAAATACTGTGTGATATCCTTTTTTTTTTTTTTTTTTTTTTTGTATTTTTTTTAGGGACAGGTCTACAGGGTGTTCACAGTCTCACTGTTAGATCAGACTCCCAAGAGCTAGGATTACAGACCTGCACCACCACTCCCAGTCTCAATCACTGTGTCTGTGTGTCCTGGGGACAGGGCTGGCACTGCAGGCTCAGGTATCAAACCTTGGCCCCTGCACCTGCTTGCAGGTGCTTTAACCCACTGAGCTATTTGGCCAGCCCTGATATCCTTTACATATGTAAATAATGTAAGAATTCACTCCAAAAATTTGAAACAAAATGATAACTACTTCAGGCTAAAGAATAAGAATACTGAGGAGAATTTGGTGAAACCTTAGGAAAAAAAATCAGTTAGGTATGAGGAACAGCCCAAGAGATCAGTCATAGATCATGGTCCTGCACACAGCCCAAAGCGGTATATGGTATATATGTGTTTCTCAAGGTAGACTTTTAGTGTTTCTTCACAACATTTTTAAACATAAAATTTAATAGTTGTGTCATTGAATAGCCCCTGCACAGTTTTACACATATCAACACAGCAAGTGGTATAGTATAAGTATCTTAGATTTTAACTTGGCAATAACACTACTTAATTGAAGAAAACCAAGTGTTCTAGGTGTAGAAAAATTAAGAAGATAATATTGCTTTTGGGATTAGTAAAAAACAGAAGTCTAGGGATGACCAGAGATTTAAAGCAAAGGAGAGAAGAGGAGCAGCCCCTTGCGGAGCACCGATTCTCGGGGAAATGCTTGCGGTCAGGATGGCTGAGAGCGAGCAGCAGGTTCACTCATCTAGGAGTAATTGGGGCAAGGGCCGCGGAGCAGGCAGCGCAACATTCAGGAGCTACACCAGAGCCATCAATAACGCACAGACGCTTGGCTGTCAGAGGGATGAGAGGAACAGCGCTGACCAAAATTAGATAAAAATGCCACTGCAAAATATGCCTTTGAACAAATGCAAAACACGGGCATTTCTCAGATTTACAGTGATTATTTTCTTTGATATAATAAATTCAGAGAATAAATCTCATTAATTTTAATATCTGAAATCATACTAGGTACTTTGTCCCATGACCATACACTTAAATTAGGAATAAATTATGTAGAAAATTGAAACATAAAAATTAATAAACATAAGAAAAATAAACATCGGACTTTCATCTGATTAATCAAGGATGAAATAAGAAAGACAATAAATATTTAAAGATGAATAAAAATATCAACATTTTATACAATAAATTATAAGATGTTGCTAAGATATTGTTTCAGACAATAATTAAAGATGAAGATCTCAGGGGCCAGGGAGATAGCTCAGTAGAATAAGAGCTTGCCTGGCAAGTGCAAGGTCCTGAGTTCAATCTCTGGTACTCACAAAAAAAAAAAAAGAAAGGTCATGAATCAATAATTTTAATGTTCTCCCTCAAGAATGAGAAAACATAGGACCAGCAAGTTAACTCAGTGGTCTAAGTGCCTGCTTAGTCAAGCATAGACACCAGGATTCGATCCCCAGGTGCCCTGAGCTGGCCACAGAGTCTGGGCATAGTGGCACATGCCTATAATCCCAGGGCTGGGAAGGCTGATCTGAGCTGCATAGGGAGACCTTGTACCAAATACATAATTAATAAATTAATACAGGTAGAAAAAAAAGTAAATTCGAACAAAATTGAAAAACATTATGAAAAATCTGTAAACCGAAGTTTGGAAATATCAATAAAGCTGACAGATCTTTTGCTCCACTGACCAAGAAAACAAACAAAACTGCTGTAATTACCAAATTCTACAATGAACTGGGGGTCTCACTTTGGGGGTTTGGGAATAAAAATTAGATAACTGAGATCAATAGATGCGTACAAACAGACTACACCAAAGATGATGAGAGACCAAAGCTCAACAATCAGTTTTTTTTTTAATTTTTGTTTTATTGAAGTACAAATATCAATGAGACAGTTTAAGATACCTTGACAAGATGGATTTGATAAATTAATACATTGCAAACTGTTTTCATAAAGTTTTGGTATCATAGAAGGTGCATACATGATATTATACTTACAGACATTATTATACCGTATGTATCTAATCGTTAAATAAAGAAAGTGTAGCTGTTTGCTTATCTTTTTTTTATACCTGGATTACATCAAAGATTCAGTAATTAATACTTTCTACCTTGTTATTTTCCTAGTGGTTGTCTATAGTACTAGAAGCCGACATAATATCCTGTCCAAGACTTCACTGACCACATAAGAAACATAAAGTACATGTGTTGGTATGTACGTCTTGCTCAACAATCAGTTTGAATAAACATGCCGCAGAGCTTGAAGCAGCGCTCAAAACGCTACCTGGAAGCACAATCCCCGCCAGACGTAGAGCGTCTTACTGACAAATCCGGGTGAGCATAAGTGTTGAAAAAATTACTAAATAATTAAAATCAGTTAGCATTTTTCTTAAAAAGGAAGCACTGATTTTACTGAGGCACCTTCCTGCCACCCCCTCCCCATTGTTTTTTTTTTTTTTTTCTGTATTTAGGATGGGGTCTACAGAGTCCACAAGGTCTCACTATGCAGACAGTGATTCTCCTGTTTTCAGCCTTACAGGTGCTGGGATTACAGGCGCTCACCACCAAACCCCGTCTCAGTCGCTGCTTCAGTGTGTGCTGCGAGTGGGGACAGCACTAGTGTGTTTTCAAAATATATATAAAAAAAAAACATGGAAATTTGTCTGAACTAATTTTATGAGATGACTTTTCCTGGCAGCAAAATCAAATACGTCAAAAGGAAAGGGAATTTTTGAGTAATATTCTTGCACTTACAGATGTGCAAGTCATTAATAAAGTCGAAGCAAACTGAATCTAGAAACTTACAAATCCAAAAGCAGTTTTGCACTAAGCAGGAACTGAAGATTGATTTAATACATGAAAAATCAATTAATAGAATGCTTCATGTAAAAAATGGTAAGAGAATTACTTGATCTTCTTAATAGATCCAGAAAAAGTATTTCACCAGACCTTACAATTTTTTTTTGTACAAAACATCAAAACGAATGTTAATACTAAGAACTCTTAACCTGACATAGTGATAAAATCATCACAGTTAATATTATCCAAAGAATAACAGGTTGAAGTTATTTGCTGTAGGATCAGAAACAATAGTATTTTTTCTATTATTTCTATAAAGGATCTATTCCTGGCATCTGTGAAAGAAAAAAGTGAAGAAATAATATATTCTGACTTAAAAAATCTCTAAAGCTAGCTGTGTTTAGATACAGTTATAACATGAATGTAGAAAATCCTAATTACCTGATCATATATTTACTATACAATAAAGAATTTCACAAAAATGTAAAATACCATCAAATGGTATAAATTTCTGATTATACACATGTAAAGAAAAAATAAAAATTAATTTGAGAAAATAATTCAAATTTCAAAAGTGTTCAGAAATATGCTGGAGAATAATTCTAACAAAAAGTGTAAACTGTATGTAAGCTACAGAGCATTGTTAATTTCTTTCAAAAAATGATTTAAATGAATGAAAAGATAATCTTAATTTCATGGACTGAAACAATAGATTACAATTAATTACATTAAACATTACTACTTCCCAATTAGAATATGTTTTATTTTATTTATTTTTATTTATTTATTTATTTTGGGACTGGAGATTGAACTCAGGACCCTGCACTTGCCAAGCAAGCGCATATTCTACTGAACTGTCTCCCCAACCCTGAAATATATTTTAAACGCAATTCATTCCAAAATCCATTTCATTTTGTGAAAAACAAATTCTTAAAAAAACTGGCAAAGGCATATCAGCTGAATGAGAGAAATGGATGGAAACCTTGTATTTCATGTTTAGAATATATAAGGAATTCTTGAAATTCAAATAATCTAATTACAAGCAGGCAACAAATATGAACAAGAATTCTCTCCAAGAAGATAAATTACCAGCATCTTATGAAAATATGCTCACAGTCAGTGAATAACACAGTGTTAGGCACAGTGAAATCTTAATGAGACATCAATTCAGTCATGTGAAAATGTTTTTTCTCACTGAAAACACCAATCACAAAGAGCATCTACTAATGACCATACTCATTCTCAACTACAAGAATAA
This sequence comes from Ctenomys sociabilis, assembly GCA_004027165.1. Lineage (NCBI taxonomy): Eukaryota > Metazoa > Chordata > Mammalia > Rodentia > Ctenomyidae > Ctenomys > Ctenomys sociabilis. Next base: position 14,814 of record PVKA01011919.1, read on the forward strand.
AACATAGAGTTTAGAGAAGAGGAAAATAATGTGTAATAATCTCTGATTCATGGGCAGTTACTTGGGGAATAAATATTTAAGTAGACAAATGACTTTAGTGGTTTAATCTAAAGGGAAGAGAAGGGCGAGACTGTGACTTGAGAGAGCACTCGTGTGTAGTGCTACACAAACCATTTAACAAAAATATACAATGATATTTAAGTTGTTGAATTTTATTATTACAGGATACTCATTAATGATTCTCAACTCTGCCTTCTTAATTTTTTTAATTTTTTTTTTATTTATTTGGCCCATTCAGCCCACCCTGAAGGGAGATTTCACACGACATGTGGTGCCAGGGATCAAACCACAGTCCCATGGGGCAGACTAAACTTACTTCAGCAGGCACTTTAGATTGCTGAGTTATGTCACCAGTCCCTCTGCCTTCTGATTTTAAGCATTCTTTTCTCATAATTTTAAGAAGATATGCCTTTCTTTGCTGGGGAAATGGCTCAGTGGAATAAGCGCTTCCCTGGCAAGTGCAAGGGCCTGAGTTCAATTCCTAGTTCTGCAAAAAAAAAAAAAAAAAGATAAGAAATACTCAGTGTTTTTATTCTTTTCCTTCTTGCAAATACAGCTACAGATAAAGTATTCAAATTTTGTTACTGAAAGATGCGTGTGATCCTGCTACATCCTGACAGACACTTCATGTGATATTTCCACCTTGGAAATTCTAAGCACTGGTAAAGACTTTCTATATACTGCAAGATCTTGTTTGGAAACTGGTATGTTTAAAAAATTGGCTCAGCAGAATTCTCTGTTAGAGAAAGCAGTTCACAGAGACAGGGGCAAACACACCAGTGCTGTCGGTTGTGAGAGACACTCAACCAAATTGTAAATGTGGAGAGGAAAATAACGGAAAACGCACAAGCCTGCATACAAGCACAGGCACGCCCCTGCTTTGTGAAAGTTTGTCGCTGTGTATTCTAAGTCCTAATATTGTCTCCTTCAGTGGAAGTGTATTAAATTGAAATTCAGAGTAATTGTACCTAATTGGAATTTGTGAAATTTTGTGGGATATTAGATTGTGTAGTAAGTATTTAATAAAATAAAATTTTTCTTTTCATTAACAAAGAAATTATTATAGAGCATCAAATTCATCTTGCTTTTAAATACTTGACCTAGATCGTTGCTTATCATCCAGGAATTGTTTGGTACTGCAAGGGACTTCTGGAAAGATGTGCAGACACTGCTGCATTCTGAGGAGGACTGGAGTGCCACATTGTGAGAAGAGATTTAAGATTCCACAAATATCCTGTCTTGCACAATAAACAATTCCACCTAAATTATCACTAGTCTTGAAGACTGAAAGTCTTATAAAATATTATTCCCATCTGAAAAAATGTGATGAAAGAAGCTGTGCCTTCAGTTTTTTTTTAACTAAACTCTCACAGTTTTCCTATTTTAAAGCTCATGTCAGTGGTCATAGCTCTTGTAGTACTTTTAGGTATGTCCCTCTTGCAGAAAAACTCTACCAGCAGGAGATAAGCCAGAGAAAAGCAAAAGGGGTAAACATTAAAAGTATGCCTAAGATTTAGAAGATATTAAATGCCATTTGCTAACAACATCATGGAATAATTGAGACAAATTTGAGTAAATCTTTAGGTTGACAGTAACTTAACATTTTGTTTACATGGCTATTATCTATAAATATTCTTATGTGTTTTTGTTCTAGTACACGATCAAATTTGCTGATCATATTCCATAGACAATAATTTGCACTAAAATATTAGTGGAAAATATCTATGAAAATATGAATCTATAAACACAGGTGTCAAAGAATGACATATGTCACTCTTGTGTGACACAGTCAAATATGTCTTTTAAAACAGCATATCAAAATAAGGTGCCCTCACATGTCTTTTTCTTTTTGGCAGAGCTGGAAATTGAATTCAGGTCCATGCACTTATCCCACTAGGCCATCTCCCTGGGCCCTCCTCTGTCTTTTAGTGTATACATCAAATCTATTTTTTTTAAATAGTAAGTATATCAAGACAATGAGAAAAAGTTATCTTTGATATTTACAATTGACCATCTGCAATTTACAATTATTTGAAAGGTATAAATTTACTTTAAGCAAATATATTAATTTTCAAAACAGGCTTTCAATTTCCACTCTGTCCCCAAAGCATTTGAGCATCTGAAACACTGTTTCCTTCCGCTCCCAACTTCTGTTAATGAAGGAGATGCTACAAGGTTAACGAAGACATCAAGGTAAGTGTCTGCAGTGTACAAGATTTCTGGAAAGATTATGTAGGAAATCTGGCCGGCAGGTGCAAAGGCAGGGTGAGTGTGGATGTATTATGCACCCAGAGCACTTGTTCCATGTGCTTATAATCCCACCTACAGATTCTTACCACCAGTTTTCAGAAAATGACTATATTTGCACTTATTACCATGCATTCTATTACTATTCATGTGACCAAGTGGTAATAATTCTACTACTTAGTAGTGAAAAATAGTGCCATCAATCAATTTATAAGAATGAAGCTCTCAGAAGGTAAACTTCAAGTTTGTTTTTAATCTAAACAAATAAAAAAGGACTGAGAAGAAAAAGAATATTTTGTTCAAGCATTGGGCATTTTCATTACTTAGGTAGAGAAGATCGTGGTACATTACCCTCATGTTACTTAACTCTACTGCAGTTGATGTGTTCTCTGAGGACAGACAGAATTAAGGAAAGGACAGTGGAATTTTTTCAATTGTTGTCCTATTTCAAAGATACCTATATGGATATCAATTCTATTTCACCAGCCTCTGTTCTATCTACTTTTAAATAATATTGATGCTAATAATAACATTAGTAATTAGGTCTGAACCTACACATTCTTAGAGGATTATAAATAAATTGCAAGAGGAAGAGCACTTCCTCAGAAATAAAATCGTTAGTTGATATCTTTTTTAAGCACCTATGATTTGGATGAAGAGAAATTTTTAATTTCTGAGAGGTACGTTTCCCAGTATTGGTTGAAAGCACAAGGTTGTCTAGATAGTTTTTGAGTGAATGAGCAGATGGGATATGTTTACCAAGGTAACCAGCACGAGGCATCAATTATACTTTTGAAAAATTTTGTTTCACTTTTGAGACAGGGTCTTGCTGTCCAGTTTAGTCTAGTTTTGAACTCACTACATTGCCCAAGGTTTGACTCAAACTCATAGCTGTCCTCATGCAACAACTCTCCCCAATTACTGGGATCGCAGGGGTGAGTTCCCAATGATACCTGGTTGTCCTCTTCTGTTGGTTTAGTAAATCACCTAAACAGCAGACCACAAAGTCAAAAACCATCTTCTAAGACCTTTGTCATTTAGTTCATGATGAAAAGTGTATTCCATGACACCAGATGTTGGTTGACTCTACTATGTTTTAGGTCAGTAATAGCAAAAGTCTGGATCCTCTGTGGGTGGAGGAAAGAAGAGTTAAGCAGTTCCTTCTTTCCTGCCCTGTTTCATGCTGGACCTTTAGCCCCTAATACAGCTTGTCATGGCTTCTTCTCAACTCAGGCTGCCTATTCAGATGCCTTGTTTCTCATGAAAACCAGTGTACTCTGTTCATAACCCTTCCTTATACTGTCACTTAATAGGAAGTGTTTTTATTTTTGCCTTTAATAATCATGGGAGTTGAGCCAGTTGTCACCATGCAATTTCACTTCTCCCAAATGAAACCTCATTCACTAGATTCCTAGTGTTTTGAGTTATTACACTGAATTTTGTATTCCTGGTTACTTTATTAACATTTTTCTGATTCCTTTGACATTTGATGTTGTCACATGTGATCTTCCAATTGTGTATATAACTTTGTTGCTGAACTCAATATCCAATGTCTTTTCAAATCTTTACTTTCAACAAGTTATGCATGAATTTGCATAGCATGATATTTCAAGCCAGTACTATTCTCATGACAAGCAATGATTTTGGCAATGTTTCCTTGATCCCAGTTTTTGGGTATATAAACATTGGATAGGGGTTCAATCTCACTGTGTCCTGACCAATCTCTATTCTTTTATATAAACATGTCTGTTTACTGCTAAAAACTAGGACAAAACAAAGAAAAAACATGAACAAACAAAAAGCTAGAGTACATTTCTTTCCTCTGCTGAACTCTACTTGATATATCACATGTATTTACATGTAAGATTAAGCTCAAGTTAAAATTTTATATTTCATATTACCATGCAGAACATTTTACACTTCGATGCACTTCAGCTTACAATGCATATGAGAAGGATTTTAAAATTTTACTAAGTTTGTGGAAAATATGTTACATTAAATATTACTTTCTCAGCATTTTTTTAGCTATTCATAACTGTCTAAGATTCTCATGAAGCTTGAATTGGTTAAACACATACAATGAAAGCCTTATTTGAAAGGCCATTTCAAGTAGTTATGTTGTCATGAATTTAAAATTATATTCTTAAAACATAACTTGGCTGGGGAGAGAGCCTCATCATGTAGGTACCTGCCTGGCAAGCACAAGGACCTGCATTCGATCCCTTGTACCCCATGCTGTGCTGGTCCAGGAACTGGGTGCACAGAGCTGGCCACTCACACCGGGCATAGTGGTGCAAATCAGTAATCCCAGTGGTTGGGGTTCAGTATGAGTGTAAGCTGCACAGCAAGACTCTGTACCAAATAAATGAATACATTTAAAATTATAATAACTTCTGAAGAGCATCAAATAACCTCTAATATCCAACACACAAGATTTTTTAAATCCAGTTTTTCTTAGAAATTCTCTCCATACTGTTTGTGATTATGGTGCTCAAATGTTCATGCATATTATTATATTTTGTTTACATTTTAATCCAGCAAACAGTTCTATTAATCACAGTGGTGTTACCAGTTGCATTATGTGATTTGGAGACTGAAGGTTCTTGTTGAGCTGAATTGCTACGTTTGCTTAATGCCAATTATTGCTGTAGTCCATCAGATTGCAAGCACCACATGGTACACATTCCGAATTAGAGAATCATGAGAGATGGGTTCAAACAGGAGTACAATAAAATGAAGCAACTGAGTCAGAGACAAGCTTAAATTCCAAGGTATTTGATATGAATATGCCTGGAAAGGGAGAAGAGGACATTTAGTATATCTGAAATGAACAATTTTCCTTTTGTAAATGTAGCAATGCAGATCATATATTGCCTTTATACAGTCATATCATATGGCATTTTCACAAATATTGGTGTGTTTTAGTTACTATGGCAATTAAAATATGTTAGAGTATACATGTAATGATCTGGAGTCATTTGTTTTTGTCATCCTGGAAGCTTTAGGCATGTGACACATGTTGTCTTCAGTAATCACAATAGTTATCTTTTCTATAAGATGTAAGACCTAAACTCTTGGAGTTAAATTATTGCAGTTTTGATGATAAACAATTGTGAGCAATGTATTTTTTTTTTTAAAGCAGCAATTATTATTTGTTTCTTTTAAGGTCTGATTCCTAAAATCCCAGAAAATAAAACTTCTGAGGGGCAGTTGATGGATATCATATGGGAAATAATGCAGTAAGTAAAAATACCTACAAGGAGAAAGACATCTTAAAAGAGGCTTGGATACTAGAAATACTTTAACCCGTTGGCTTGTGATTTGGCCAACAGCATTTAACTTGTTTCAGATTCTTCCCCTTTATTTCAAATTTATTGACAGAGATGTATTTATTAGGTACACGAAAATCACCTACAATGAAAAAGAATTTTTAAAAATTTACAGATTCAAAAATATATTTTAAACTGAAGCACAAGTTTAAAGCATTGCGCTGTTTCTCCTTGTTGCAGGCTTCTGATGGGTCCCAGGTAAAGGGTTTGGGAATTGCAGTCACCTGGAGTCTAAGCTCCGCGCACGCTCACTCGGGTGCTCTTTCATGAGTTAAAGCTTCACCACAATGTAATGATACTTCTGCCTGTGGATGACCTGACTCAGGTTCCTTTTATAAGATTCTCTTGTTTCTTAATTATTTAAGGGCAGAAACTCTTTCTGTCGTCTTTTCAGGAAGTCCTGAGGCTCAGAAAGAAAGTACCGCAAGACAACACGGAAATGAATTTGAATCATGCACAGTATTCCATCCTCCTCTATTCCTACCACCGGTGAGCTTTCATTCCTAAGCCACAGCCTTTTCCTAAAAGTATAGAACTAAAATCTTGCCAATTTCAAAAAATCAAAAATGAATTAAACCTTGATATACTTTCTCTTTCTTATGTCTCATGTATTAAAACATCTCTATTTTCCAGGGTATATTTTTTATTGGCTAGTTACAATTTTTAGCTTTTCTGATATGTCACAGATTAGCTAAGAGAAAAAATATAACTGCAAAGCTGAAGGGCATTTTCAACTTTTTGTCAGTTCGTTAATGAGTAAGTCAAAGAGCGGCCGATGCAGTGCCCTCTGATGTATTTTCATCCATTCCCACGTTCTCTTTGGGGTCACTCAGCCTTTGCAGCCCTATACACATAAGATAAGCATGCACCATATGGAAACACGCTTCTATGCATGCCATTACTGCTTTTATATTTAGGGCTTACAGCTCATATATGTGTTGGTACTGAACGCAGTCACCTGACTTGTGCAGAGCTTCCATGGAGCTTTTTATTTTTATCTGTGTTGGGGCCAAGGATCATAGTCCCTAGTTTGGAAGTTTCATTATTGTGCAGAATTTTCAAGTATAAGAAAGTCTCTCTTCAATTCCATGAAAATCACCCTGAGTTTTTCATGTTATTTAGATATTATGATGTCATGTTTAGTCTGAAAATGACTTTCAGCCGAGCTATTTCCTCAGAGTCCCCAGTCCCTGACCTCGGAGGGTGGTTTTTTAACCTATTACATGGCCTATATTATAAATATGTGATATATTATAAATAAGCATTAGAAATTTGACCTATATTGAAATAAATAACTTCTCTGACAAGTTTTATACATTTTGTCTTTTTAAACATTGTCATAAACTTGATATATTTTCAAAAACAAATGCTTAACAGTGTGAAATATTTTTAATCTTATCATAATTCTGTTATGATTAGCAAAGTATGAGTATTTGATTTATAGATCCATTTTCATATATACATATGAAATATGAAGTATATGTATAAAGGTATACATAATTGTGTGAGGATATGTGTGTGTTCATGTATGTAATGTGGTATATCTGTTTTATCTACATTGTTTTGGCATGTTTTTTCTTTTTTTTGGACAGAAATGGGGATTTAAATCAGACCCTTGTGCTTGCCAGGGAAGCAATTACTCCACTGAGCCATCTCCCCAGCTCATATTTTTCTTCAAATGTGAAATTATCCACATGAGCTATCTATGCATTTTCTTGGGTGAGCATCTTGGCACTGAGATTGTTGGACCATCATGGCCACCGTAGCTGCATTTCCAACCATGGGTTGGCAGTTCTTGGAGATAGCACTGCAAGTAATGTAAGCACAGAGAACTTCATGGCACCTTGGCAGCAATCCCAACTTCTTGATGTTACAGACCAGGAGCTTCCAGAAACCCCCGAGCAGTGTGTGATTAGTTTCATTATTGCTTCCACAAGTAATGGTGGGCATTAGTTTTTTTTTTTTTTTAATGGCAGAATTCCCCTGAACAACAGTAAATGCTATCCAAAGACAGCCATCATCCAAAGTTAGCTCATTCACTTTGGTGGCAAAACCACAGATGAGTAGGATGCACTATTTACACGAGTAGCAAAAGCCTGATTTGTGGTTACTACATGTTTGAGTAGCAAGTATGGGAAACACAGAAAACATGTTCAGTTTTGCTTTCATTTATTTTAGCAATTTAATTTTGCACCTGTTACTGGTATATAACTTTACATCATTCCCAAGTACCTGTTTAATTATCCTTTTGTTTTGTTTTCATTTGTAAAAATTAATTTTATTATTGTAGGAGATTAAACACTGGCCACCTTGGAGTACCCGGCTGAACTGAGTCATCATTGTGCTGGATGTGAAGGCCTGCTGGAAGATGGTTGCCAGCAGCCAGAGGAGAAGGGGAAGGCAAGTGTGGTCTGCTGATGATTCTCCTAGGAAGCGCATCCCGCTGGCTGTCCTGGTGTGAGCTCAGCCATTCTCATCATTGGAGGAGCACAGTCCTTGCTGGGCCTGAGGATGGCTGCGTTTCCTTTTAGGGGAGCTGTGGTACTTACCTGTGCCTTACTTCCTGGCACCAGCACAGATCCCCTGGGCTGCTGGCACAGATCCTTCATCTCACTGGTGTCCAACAGACTGTCCAGGTTTCACTGTTGATCTTTGGGCTTTCCCAGTGCAGATCCTGGTGCAGACTCACATGACACATGGTTCTGGACTCCAGGCCCGCAGCTAGCCTGGTGGAGGACATGTCCGTGGGCTGAATTTCAGCAGGCCATTGATGTGGGACCCAAGCACTCCGCTGGGTTCTTCGAGTCTCTAAAAGGTAGACAGATTACCTGAACTCTTCTCCATTTGACTTTTTGGATGAATATTATAAAATAATCCCATAAATTATTTATCTAGTATTAAATCCATTTCCTTATAAAACCCAAGCACCATAATTCTACTTTGTCATTCCAGGTGGTATCAAATTGGTTTATTTCAAAATATGAACATTTTGTATTAGAGTTTTTAAGCAATTCTTAAGTCTTTTACAATTGATTCTTACAATTGATTCTAAGAGTTTAAATTGTAATGAGCACTTTCATCATTACAGATGCAGAGGCAGCTGTCAAAAGGAGAAAAATACACTTGGGCCTTAGACATAAAACATTGGAAAAGGAAAGTACAAGTAACAACACAGACAGATTTGTGGGTTCAGATTCTGGTCTTATTCTATTAGATATACAGTACCAGTAAAAAGTGAATGGACATTTTAGGGAGTACCTAAATTAGGTCTAAAACTTTCCCTTGCAACAAATTATCTATAATTATTATAGACAAATTTAGAACCTGCTTTTTATAAATGTACAACCTGAGCAATTATCACGCCTTCCCGAAGTCCACTGATGTTTTTAGAAAATGTACAAAATAACATCAAATTTTAGCACATTCTTAAGGTTTAGAATTGGCAAAGCAGAACAGCAGAAATAACTGTCATGATTTTGTTGGCTCTACATAGTTAATATTTAATAAAATATATCCTGGAAGGTACAGTTGAGGCTGGAATCAATCACACATGTGGGGATAAGGCTGGTCCAGAGGACAGCCCCAGAGGCAAGCAAGCTGCCCAACCAGGAGAAGCACCTGGCCCAAGAAGAGCCCAGCCACACTGTTGCGTGGTGCTAACTTCGTCAAATGTTAACAGCAAACACTCTGACAGTGGTCATGGAGCATTTTCTTTCCTTTCAACAAGAGAGAGAAGTCTCCCCCTGACCCCAGTATTCCTCTCTTACATTTATATTGTCATCTTCTCCTTGTCCTCCCACCACCCAAAACATCAAGAGCTGTGCAGGCAGCAACAAATGTGGTCTGAACAGAGACCTAGGTGAGGAAAAAGGCGGATGAGGGGACACTTGTCACTGTGCTCTCCATGGGGCAAGAAGCTCATTGTAATGCCAATCTTCACCACAGATGTGCACCTTTACTTGCACTTAAGCAGGTATAAAACTGGGGCATGGACATTCACTAGGGGCACAAATAGGTTAACTAGGACTAGAGAGATAAAATAAACTTAAGAAAATTCAAAGAGAGAAAATGGGCTTAGGAGAAGCCAAAAGGTGAAAGATGTAGTCATGGAGCAGTCAGTGTCGAGAAGCACAGATATGTATAGAGGTATACAGAATTGCTGGTTGTATGCTTGATTCCTGTATCCACCTTATTCGTTAAGACCACCACAAGGAACATGGCTTATAGCACTATTTAAAAATCATGTCTCAATCTGGAAAAGGAGTGTGAAGCAGTGGCAGTACATCTAGAGCTTAAACTCTCTAGCTTTGCTCACTCAAGGAAGGAGGAATCTATAGAAAACAACAAAGAGAAAATTTTCAATTGTGTTTGGTTGAGTTAGTGAGGCACCCATCTCAAGAGAAAAGACAAGGGCTGGTGCAGAGAGGGCTCACACTCTGGTCCTGGAAGGCTTCCCAGCCATCTGCATACCCTTGTGCCCTGCCAGCCCGGGCTGCTGGCCCATGTTGTCAGCCCAATCAGAAGTCTGAGCACCTGAGTCAGGTAGGATGGACATAGCCCCAGCCCTTACCAGTGCATCTATTGCTTCTAGAAAAAGTTTACATGAAGAAGGGGGCAGCTCCTGGAGCCAGCTGTCAGAACAATGGCTGTGTGCATCTCAACTTCTTGGGTACCTCCAACACTCTGCCGGCTGGCCAGCCCTACCCACAGCACCCAGCACTCTGCTTGGCTAAAAGCCAGGGAGTGACATTGAACCACATGAAAAGAGAAAAAAAAGGAAAAAAAAAAAAAAAAAAAAAAAAAAAAAAAAAAACAATTTGCAGTGGTCATTCCTGCAGAGCTGGCAACCACCATGCCCCCTGGGGGCAAGAAGGCAGATCAATTGAGCTATCTGCAGTGGGGCAGCTTGCCCTGCTCCGAGAGACAGAGTGGAAGCTGCAGCCAGAGCAGGAGCTCAAATACAGAAATCAAGGTTATGATTCAATATATTTAAATCACTGCTCCAATCAGCGCAGACTCTTACATTGTTCAGTTGGTCATTCTTTCCTTGACAAAAATTTTAAGAAATCTATAAATCAGCAAAGGACATTCAAGGGTTTCAGATGGTCTGATGCCTATTGAGTGTAGAAATGGAATTTGGCCAGTGAAGGAACAGATTTTACAGGGTTTTAAGCACAGTTGGATGGTCTACAGGTGTGGCAGCCGCAGGTCCAGAGGTTTGGGTAGCACTACTCACCTTAGCAGGGATGCTAAATTGCCGACCTAGACAGATGAGGCGGGCCATGCTCGATGTTTCTCATCTTCTGTCCTCCCTCCCTTAGCAATCCATCTGTGGGGCCATGACGTATAGCAACACCTGATAACTGTAACTGAGCCATAGGCAGCAGTCCCAGCCTTTTCAGAGCTTTGCTGTGTCCCAGGTTGGGCCTTCTGCCCCTCAGGGAACAGAGCTGCTCTGTTCTCTCCTTTATTTAAAAAAAAAAAAAAAATCACTTTTCCTAAAATTTATATTAATGGGGTTATTTTAAAAGGTTATTTATAAGACTGATTCCCATAAGTGAAAACATTGTCTCTTCTCTCAAGAAATATATGTTTTAGTGATAACTTCCCTCTTTTAGTGGGCTAGTACAAAATTTCCTCATATTAGATTCTGTAGCAAATAAAACTGTCTTGCTTTAATTGCAGTATTCTTGACATCACATACAAGATATGCTACTGATTTAAGAACTTTTATAAGTCCTTGGTGTTCTGCTGATTTCTATAAAGGTTTATTACCCATCTTCCTTTTTCAATTGTATAGTCTATGGTTGTTAAATATTGTCTTAAAATTTGCTTTGTGTGTATTTGCTTTTTTTATGAGGTGAACATTTCTAATTTTTTTTTTTTAGTCTGGAAAAGCTTTGGGGATGACCAAGTAGCTCAGCGGATTAAAGTGCCTGCGAACAGGCACAGGGGCTCAGGGTTTGATACCAGTCCTGCTGTATTGGCCCTGCCCCCAGGGGAGATGACAATTGAGACTGGGCATGGTGGCGTGGCTCTGTAATCCTGGTTCTTGAGAGGCTATAAACAGGTGGATCACTATGAGTCTGACCAAGTAGTGAGACTCTGAGTACTCTGTAGACCTTTCCCTAAAATACAAAAAAAAAAAAAAAAAAAAAAAAAAAAAAAAAAAAAAAAAAAAAAAAAAAAAAAAAAAAAAAAAAAAAAAAAAAAAAAAAAAAAAAAAAAAAAAAAAAAAAAAAAAAAAAAAAAAAAAAAAAAAAAAATGCAAAACAAAGCTTTGGTGTTTTACACCCATATATAAAGGTTTAAAATATGATCTGAAACTAATGAGGTTTAAACAGCTGTTCAATTTCACCATTCCACTTAACTAATAGCAGGTCTACTAGTGGTCTCAAGAAGGGTATACACCTTGATATCTTTTTCATATTTGGGTTACCTTATCTGACAATGACATATTGTGCCCCAAACTGTTCAGATCCAGGTAATACATTTTATAACCCTAACTGATTTTCAGAATTGACTTGGTAATGTTAATTAGCTTTGCCTGCTTTTAAGCCAACTGTTCATGATTTAGGTCCTCTCATGACATTCTGAAGGGGTAATCTGGCGTCCACCTCTCCATGCTTATGCCAGAGGCAACAACTGCCTTTCATAAAGTTCATGGCTCTCTCTAATTTTCAACTTTCTCCACCAATGTTTTTAATTATTTTCCCAACTCAACATATGCTTACCAAGGCCCTGTGGCAGTCTCAGTATCCTTTTAAATGGCTTTGGTCTTGAGGCATACATTATTATTGTTTCATTTGCTTTAGTTCAGTAGCAATGGTCATGGCAATTTGCATCCTCCTGGCAATCTACATTGGCTATATTCTCTGGCATTATTAACTGTCATTATCTGTAAGGCAAACTAATTCAATTTGCTTCTGTTTCACAGATGGGTCATCTTTGAATAGTGTAAGTTAGGTAATGACCATCTCTTCCTAGATGAGGACACAGGCTTCTCACTGTAGGCCTAACATTCAATTGGAAAAGCAAAGGGTCAGTCAATCCCTCTCACCTCATCTCAGAATGTAGACTGTGATAATCAGGTAAAGCAAAATAAATAAATAAATAATAAATAAATAAATAAATAAATAAATAAATAAATAAATACATACATAGTAATTTTGGGTCAATGCTATGCTTGTGTTTTGTCAGCTGTGTTATGAATCCAGATCTGGAGAAGTTGATTCTACTCTTCAAAAGGCTGGGGAGCAGTCCCATGACAGCGATGCTTTGAAGATTTCTCTACAACTGACACAGCAAGATGGGGCTAGGCCTGGCCAGGGCCAAAGGAAGGAACTAGCCCAGGATGCCAAGAAGATGGTAACCGAAATGGGAATGAAAGGTCCGAGTAGGTGACAGAGTACATAAGGATAACTGAACTGAAAATTAATGCAATCTAAAAAATATATTAATTATAGATAAAAGATTTTATGCCTTCCAAATTCTTTTTCTAAGAGATCTCTGCTAATTGATGAATAACAAAATCTGACTAGTCTATGTATAATTGTAAATTTCTAGAATGGTAAAGGAGTTATTGTAATTTAATTTGGTAAAAAATAAACTGGAGTGCAGTCTGATTGTGTATAATGTTTTTTGGTCCAAGCTGTCATGCTATGTTCCTGTTGTCGCTCCATATCTATGAACAGTTCTTCCCTTTTTTATTTGAGCTGAATAATTTTACTCTCTTGCTTTTGTCTCTTTTTGCACCATTTGTTCATGATACAATTTGAGTTTTAAACTGAAAAGCATACTTGTCAAAATGATGTCAAATGTATTTTTTCTCATAGGACATAAAAATCAAGATAATGAAACAAAAGTCTTCTAAGGTGGAGAGAGATTATTGGACAGTACTCCAGTTGGTGTACACAGGAGAGGCAAAACTTTGTCAATTAAGAGGGAGCCTCAATGAGCTCCAGTCTTATGGGAGACACCTCAATAACATGGTCACTGGGCAAAAGATTTCTAGAAAAATACAATGAGTTTTTCTTTTTCTTCAAAAGATGCACTTAGTGCAAAAGTAAATTAAGAATCAAAGGGGTATTTTTTCTTTGTTTTTTCCACAACAAAACAATCCTTTATACTTTTACAGAGTTAGTAACATGTGACACAAGGTCATCTAGTGACTAATAGCTACCCTTAAGCCGGGTGTGGTGGCACAGGCCTGTAATCCCAGCACTCTGGAGGCTGAGGCAGGAGGATTGTTGTGAGTTCGAGACCAGCCTGAGCTACAAAGTGAGCTTAAGGCCAGCCTGAACTGCATAGTGAGACCCTGTCTCAAAAAGACAAAAAAAAAAAAAAAATAGCCAACCTTAACCAGACAGGATGCAGATAGGTTGTTTAATCTCAGAAGAAAAAAATATCTATATATGGATATACATATGTATCTTTATATTAGTATTATTAGTATATACTTATTTTAGTACATTTATTATTAGTATATATTTATATTAGTATTGTAGTGTATTAGTACTATAATACTACTTCACTTAGTTCATTGAGAAGAAAGGTTTGTACCAATATTGCTTAGACAGATATCATGTCTGCATCTTGTCCTCTGAGTAACTACTACAAAGACAATATGCAATGTATTAATAATTGTATCTGTCCTACTAACCTGTTTTGAAATTGTTTCATTGCTATTTTTTTCTTTTTTCTCATTAAAATGAATTTTAAAAACCAGTAAAATTGGATAATATATTCATGGGTAAGCGAACATAAAATGAAATTATTAGTCTGAGCATGATGGCTATAATCACAGCCCTGAGGATGCTGAAAATAGGAGAATCACTGAGTTGCTGCATAGTGAGACCCTGTACCAAACAACATAAATGAGGGGCTGAGGAGATGGTTCAGTGGAATAACTGCTTCCCTGGCAAGCACAAGGGCCTGAGTTCAATCCCCGGTTCTGCAAAAAACAACCAAACAACCAAATACATAAATGAAAAATAAAAATTAGATTAAATTAAAAAAAAAAATAAAATGTTTTAACAAGGGTATGCAACTTATCATTCGTGATAATGAACTGGTATAGTAAATGTAGTCATGATTCTTGATGTACAGGTCTTCCAAAATGTAAAAACAAGGATTGCTCTTGATGAGAAGACGGTTTTTAAGATTTACATCTCTACTCTTCACAAAAACTTGTGATATACATCCCATTAAAAAACAATAGATTAGATAAGTGAGTCTTAAGTGTTAGGTTGAAATGATTGATTGAATGAGTTATTCTATGTCAAAGTGAACATTTGAGCGTGTTACAACATTTCATCATGATTGGCATGCTGTGATATCATGTGTGGCTTGTGTTCAGATTTTTGGGATGACAAAGACAGGAAGGATGAAACATATCTTTATTTCAGACACAGTAAAAACTACAGGAAAAGCAAAACATGGAGCCTCTCCTGGCCAGGGCAAAAAGGGCTGTATGGGGCCATTATAGAGGTGGGACTTCGGGGGCATTCTGAGCAATGTGACAGATAGTGATTGGGCAGGAGGCAGAAAGAAGGAAACAGGATATTGTGAAAAGGAAGTAGGATGTTGTAATGTGACTGGGGAGAAGGAAGGCAGAGCATAGAGCATGGCCTTCAGGGCCCTGTGCCATATTGACTGGCCACCGTGATGACTTAGTAGAATTTTTTATTAAGGAGGAGAGACCGCATCAGCTGATGTTTTCTAACTTCCTGTGTAAACTATGTAACTTACCTTATATTCGGTGTGAGTTTAAATGAAGACCATCAATGCTTGTTAGAAAACAATGGTTCCATTTTATGTTCTTTTTATTTTTTATATATTGGCACAGGATCTTACTATACAGTTCAGACTCATAGTGATCCTCCCGTTGTTTTCAGCCTCTCCAGTGCTGGTATCACCATTGTGCAATACCATGCTCAGTCTTCCATTTCACGTTCCAATGTGTTTGACAGATAAGATAGTGATATTAACATTACTGCCTCTATTACAATGGAGTGTAATTAATTTTCTCTCCTGGGTGTTTGACAACTGAGATTTAGAGACCACAATTGGAGAGATAGATGGACTATGAGGATAGCCAATATTTTGGCCTTAGCCAAAGTTCAAGGTTAGTGAGGACCCAGGACATAAGAGAAATTCTGCTTCAACATCCTATAACTTTGCTGAGTCTCCGATCTTCTGATCAAGGAGATTGTGTAACCACAGAGGAAAGTGATTCAACTGTGTATAATGTGCCTAGGAAGAGCCATCAGGAGAAAAATACCTTCTGAGATTTCACAGAAAGGAACTTAGTCTCGCAGTGGTCATCCAGATGGCTGATCCTGGCAGAACTAAGACGTGCTGCACCTGGTTCCAAAATAAATCCTTGGAGACTTAACTGGCTTTGATAGTAAAAATTGATTAATAAAGGTCTTGTCTTAACTTAGTCTTGCACATCAGCAAAAAAATTTAAACCCTGAGAAAGAAAGTTGTCTACAAATGTCCTCCAATTGCAGCTCTTCCAACTTCAACTGAACACCCATCACTTATAACTACTAAACAGACAGTGGGGAGATAGGGAGTAACTGGGGCTAGAAATCAATCGTATATGGGGGAGCAAGGCAAGGCTGGCCCCAGGGCCTGAGGAAATCAAGTTGCATAAGTCCAGAGAAATGCCTTGCCTGAGGCAATCCCAACTAGGCAACCTCTTGTCTCCTGATACTAACTTTGTCAAATGAAGAATAAATGCCCCACAGCAGCCGAGCAGTTTCTTTCCTCCCATCAGAAGAGAAAGAGCTCCACCTGGCCTCAGCTTTCCTCTGTTACCTTCATTTCTTCATTCGCTTCTGCCCCCCCCCCCCGCAGAACATCCAAAGCTGCCCAAGTAGCAGCAATTTTCATAATCAAATATTTATAGCTGGTAACACATTTTCAGTAGTCTCATTTTATTCATATGAATGGTTTATTTAAGGAACCATCTGGCTTAAGTTTTTGTTAAAGGCATCTTAGCACGTATATAGGCATTTGTAGCCATTTTAACTTTCCTGTAAAATTAAGTAAGAATTAATCTAACTATTGAATTAATTAAAGCTGCTTTGTTTCACACTTCTTTCTGTGGGAAATGTGCTTTTACACAAAAAAAATTAAACATCACCTTATAGCTTGGTAGCTATGTCAAGTATCATTTTGGTTTTGTATTTGTACATCATTGGATTCACAATTACTAATTTCTTCTTCAGTGACAAAGAACTGCCTGTGATTACACTCAGCGTTATCTTGTACATTAGTTTAACTACTTTGAGTAGATCATTTGCTTAGGGCCCTGGTAAGGGAAAATAAATCTTTAAAAATTGACCTCACAAAGGTCCTGTTGAGGCAGGATTGAATTGTTCTACCAAGTCCATGAGGAAAGATTCCTGTTCTTGTACCCC
Source organism: Ctenomys sociabilis (assembly GCA_004027165.1). Lineage (NCBI taxonomy): Eukaryota > Metazoa > Chordata > Mammalia > Rodentia > Ctenomyidae > Ctenomys > Ctenomys sociabilis. Next base: position 31,879 of record PVKA01011919.1, read on the forward strand.
AGGCAGTTCTTTGGATGTTAGCTTAAGATATACAGGATAGGCCCTAGAAATGTGGGATTTTCAGCAGTTTTGCTCCTGTAAGAAAATGAGCCAATCCAAAGCTTTGGATATGGATAAATGTGTGAATTATTTTCCTTTGAGGGACATATGAGATTCTATACATTCCTACCTGGTCTTACATGAATCTATGTCTTCTTCATTCTTTGGTTGTCAAGGAGATGGAAGGAAATTTCCTATGCTTCTTTCTTTCTTTGTTTCTTTCTCTTTCTTTCTTTCTTTCTTTCTTTCTTTCTTTCTTTCTTTCTTTCTTTCTTTCTTTCTTTCTTTCTTTTTCTTCTTTTTCCTTCCTTCCTTCCTTCCTTCCTTCCTTCCTATTTTTTGAAACAGGGTTCAGCTTTGCAGTGCAGGATGTCTTGAGGTCACTTTCTAGCCCAGGCTGGTCTCAAACTTGCAATGATTCTCCTTCTTCAACCTTCTAAGTACTGGGATTAAAAGTGTGTGCCCTCAAACCAGCTATAATTTATTTTTTACTTGGAGGTTTTAGTCAGAGACCTGCACAGATATTTGCTTTCGTAGACATGGAATAAAAGTGAAAGCAGGTATTTAAAGGAAAAAAAGTGTAAGTTAGAGGAAAAATGAGGTGGTACATGAAAGAGGTACATTCTGTTGAGTGGGTCCTGACAGGCCTGCAGGAAGATGGGAAGCCAACTCTCGAGGGTTATCTTGTGGCCTGATGTCTGGATCATTAAGTCTCTCCTAGTGTTATAGCATGGCAGTTCTCCTGGATAAGGACTGGCTTGGCTCCTAAGAAAGGGTAGTCCTTCTCTGGGGGTGTCTCAAGCATGTGGGGCTTCTCTGCATCTGAACACAGGTGATCACAAGCTTTGGTTAGCTGTTATCAGACACAAAATTTGCTAGTGTTCAAGTGATCCTGGACTCCAGACCTGTGAGCAATGAAGTATTTTTAATTATATGATTATATTATATAATGATATATTAATTAATCTAATATTAATTAATAAAATCTTAATTATATGTATATTTCATCATAAGGAACTTGTACCTCTACATGGTTTCTGTAATTTTTCCTACCAAACTCCCTTCCCATCAGCCTGATTCCCCTCCTTATTTACAAAGCTCTGTTTTCATTCTATCACTTTTTCTCATTTTAAAATTTTCCCTTTTCCTTCCCCCCTCCCCTCACCCTATGTCCTCTTTCCTTTTAAACATTTTTTTTGTTCCTGTTTCACAATATCTATCATCTATTTTGGTTCTTATTGACACCAGGGGGGTAATGCAATATTTACGCTTAAGAGTATGGTCTCAAGATCCACCTACCTACTACTAATTTCTCAAGTATTTCACAGCTAATTGAAATCCATTGTACAAAAATCACAAAGTTTTGTAATCCATTCCTCAATTGGTAGACATTTGGGTTGTTTTAAAGATTTAACTATCTATCATAAAGCTGTGTTTCTTTAAGCATGGATGTGCATATATTACTCTTTAATTCTTTAATTCTTTCAGCAAGATACCATGAAGTGGAACACCAGAGTCAGATGGGACCTTGTGTCCTAATTTTTAAGTAATCTGTCCCCTAATTTCCACAACAATTGTACCAGTCTACATGCCCAACAACTGTGGAGAGATATTCCATTTTTCCTCATAGTCCCCCAGCAACTTCTTATTGTTTGCATTCTGAATAATAGACATTTTTTCTAAAGGGAGATGGAACCTTACCTTTGTTTTAATTTGCATCTCTCAAATGACCAAGGAGTTGAACTTTCCCCATGTTTTTTTTTTTTTTATTTGTTGGATGTATACTTCTTCATCTGAGAAGTATATATTCATCCTATATGCCTGTTTTCAATTGGTTTTTTAAGTTTGAGGCAATCTTATTTTTTTTCAACTCTTCTTATATTTTAGATATTAGTTCTTTGAGAAGCAATTAACTCAGATTTTCTCCAATTCTATGTGTTGCCATGTTACTCTGCTGGAGATTTCCTATTCTGTGCAAAAGATTTTTAATAAGATGAGGTTTAATTTGTTAATCTTTGTAATATATCCTAGGCAGCTGAGGTTTTCTCATGAATTCTTTGCCAACACCTGTGTCTTCAAGAGCTGTACCTCCTCTCTCTCTCCCATCAGATTTATTGTTTTTGTGTTAATATTTAGCTATTTGATCCATTTCAGTTTTAGTTTAGACATGATGAAGAGTATGAATTTAGTTTTGTTCTTTGGCATGTGGTCAGCCAGTTTTTCCAGTATCATTTATGCAAAAAAGTGTCTTCCCTTCCCCTAAAGGTATTTGGTGCTTTTCTCAAATATAAGCTGTCTGAGTGTGTTTGAGGTTGTTTTCGTATCTTCTAATTTGTCACATTTATAGTTGGAGATTTTCTTTTGCCAGTGCCATGCTGTGTTATCATGCTGACTCTGTAGTAAAATTTCAAGTCAAAGATTGTGACGCCCCTTTCCTTGCCCTTGTTGCCCAGATTTGTTTTTGCTTTTCTAGGATCCCTTTGGTCCCAAGTGAATTTTACGGAAGTTTTCTCCATTTCTATGAGGTATTTTTATTAAGATTGCTTTAAACATGCAGTGTAATTTTGGGAGTATGAAAAATTTTCCAAAGTTGATTCTAACTAATAAAGTAAACATTTCTACACTGAAAATTATATTACTCTGAAAAGATTTAAGAAGATATATAAAATAGAAAAATGCTTTAAAAAAAAAACCCAGAGTACTTATTTTGTGCAGCACACTAAATAGAGTAAGAGACCATTTTAGCAAATAGCATATTCCCTTTTAATTGATGTTCATAGACTCTGTTTGTTTATTTTATTCTTATTCTCTGTTTTCCCTAATCACTAAAGCTCAATATAAACTTGTTTTCAAAGTGATAAAATAGAAGCATATATAATTCTAAAAATAATTATTCATAGTTAAATGATTTGAAGTGGAACTTCTCTCATTTTGAGTATTTTTTCCCAGGCAACAGGAAGATACTTCTTTTACAGAGATGCTACAACTTTCTACAATAAGAAAAGAAAATATCAGCATTTTAAAATACATATTCTAGTCTATCTCCCTAGTGAAATAAAATTTCAAAGACTTAAATTATCCTCTCCCGTTCCCCTTTCCACAGTTAAGAACTTCACTGCAACCTAATTCAGGCCTAGACAATTACTTTTAGGAATGGCGTGGTTTGTATCCAGGTGTCCTCCCAAAGCCTCATGCAGCAGTGGGCGGGCGGAGATTCACAGAGGTGGGTGAATCGGGGTGTGAGTGACTGGTGTGCCAAGCTGGGCTTGACGGTGGTACAATAAGTGCAGGCAACGCTGGAAGAGTCTGTCAATTAGATGGGCACCTCGTTATTCCAGGTAGATTGGATCCTATATACAAGACAGAAAGATGTGTCTTCTTCACTTTGTGGTCACTTTCTCTCCCTTCAGTTGCCATAAAACGTTACCCCCTGACAAGTGCCACTCTGCCTTTGAGCCAATCAATTATGTAATGAAAAGTCTACAAGCTAAACAAAATAAGCTTTTTCACTTTAAATTTTTGTGTCAGTTGTTTTTATTTCAGCAACAAGTAACTAAGACAGTAGGATTGAAACAGGTATTTTTAGGATCTGCATTCTTATCTTTTTATTTGCCTTTGGAAATCTAAAAATTCAGACAACTGGATCCTGCACGTATTTAATTCTGATCCTTGCTTTATGCGAGAATTCTTATAAATGAATATTCCTCCTAATTTCTACCTGAAAATACCTACTTAAATTCCTCAGAACAAAGACTCAGTTCTCAATTCCTCTATTAGGTTTTAGCATGTGTAATATTAAGTTATGTTTTACAGGACTATAAATCTCCCTTCTAGTCACAGTTTTAGTATTTCATATTCCAACTCTTGTAGTAGCTGCAATATATCCAGTATATAACTTTCTCTTGCATGAAAAAACAACCTACAGGCCCAAGTGTATATTTACATTAAGTTCATTAGGCAACAATATAAAAATCATATTGTGAATCACATTGCAGTGTAGGAGAAGGAGGTGGAGCATTGTGTAGCCTAACCTGCTTTGTCCCAAATGTCTACAGTAGAAGAAATAGAGGATACAAAAAGGAGAGAATTCTAACTTCCAAAAAAACATCGTGCAATTGAAGTTTGGCGCTTCCAAATCTGTGATTCTCCCTTTGAGAATAAACCATCATTTTATATATATTTGAATATCATATGTTTTAAAAATATGTAAAATTCTATGGGTCTGGAAAAATAGCCCAGCAGTCTAAAGAGCCTGTTTAGCCAAGCTTGGGCAGGTGTGCAAGGACCGAAGTGTGACCACTGACACCATGTGCTGTGCCAGCTCTGCCACCAGGGTGGGCTGAGCAGGCCAGAAAAACAAAAGCATTAGAGATGATACAAAATTAATTAGACTAAGTCATAGGAATTCAACAATGGGTGCTATATTGAGCAATCTTATCTTCAAATTAGTTGCTTAAGAGATATAAACCTACAAAATTAACTAAAAAAAAAAGAACAAAACAACATCAAAATAAAGTTATAAGAAATTACAAAGCAAAAAGAATAAGTAAATAAAAATATTTAAGCATTAACTGTTCCTCTTAATAGATCAGCAGAATTCAATAGTACAACTATCAAAGCTGTCCTGAAAATATACATAAATATAACTTTTTCTCTTCTTTCTTTTATCCTTTTATTTACTACGTTTTTCCTTTCCATGGAACACATTCTTTCCCTTTCACAGTATCTACTGCATCCTTCAGATTCTATTTAATCTCATATTATTCTGCAAGAAGAGAGTAAGTTGCTATATCTTTCTGTCACTTATCTATCCATGCAGTCATCCATCCATCCATCCATCCATCCATCCATCCATCCATCTATATATATCTATCTATATAAACTTATTTTTTTGTATAGCAACCTCTGTTTTTCTTGCTTTTATAATGGAACCTAATGTTCATTTGTTTCATACTCATCTGTAGTCAGGTACTACATTTACACATGACCAGTTACATAGCCTGATTAAACCCTCAACTTCTCTAAAACCATTTTAGTATACTGGTCTTGCTTAACCCCAAAAGTCATTTAAAATTATACCATTTATCAAAATGTATCATTCGAAAAATAATTTGTGGGCCGGAGAGATGGCTCAGTAAAATAAGCGCTTCCCTGGCAAGCACAAGGGCCTGAGTTCAATCCCCTGTTCCGCAAAAAAAAAAAAAAAAAAAAAAAAAACAGAAAAAAAAATTGATAAACGTAATATAGTTTAAACAAAAACAGAAAATTTTAGGAGTGTTCTAAATAATAGTTGATAGAATTTAATCTTAAAAGACAAGGAAGTACTGAAGAAAAATTCTAACAATGAATATTTCAAGAGCTGCACTTTTATATAGAAGTGTCGCTCATTTTCACTTTCAGCTCTCTTCAAATGTGTCAATAGCAGGTTGCTAATTATACCTACAAGGTATATTAAACTCCAAACTAATTTAGGAAACTGCTGATTAAAGAAAATTCAACCCCCAAAATTATAAAATTATGAAACTATCATGCACAGTTTAAAGATTCATAACTACACCATATCTAGATTATTAACGCAATCATTTTCTCTGTGAGAAACTGGCTAAAAATCTAGAAAATAAATTAATTATTTATATGGCAGATGAAAACTATATACCAATAATTATTTTAAGTTAGGTAAAATGTTTAATGTAAAATAAAACCCATAAAAAGTTAGATGGGAATATTAATATATTAACTAGTCCTGAAAATGAGCTTTGTAATCATAATGTAAAATGTGGATATTTAGAAAGGTGGATGCATTCAGTTGTAGAAATTAAATTTTGAAATCAACGTTTGCAAAACTGAAAATATTAAATATATTTCATTCACACTACAAAGCAAAACACATTTATAATGTTTTAGAAATAAATTTCATATTATAATGTTCGGTTAATGATATTATAAATTAAGAAAAATACTGTTGATCTAATATTATTGTTCAATATTTTTAAACAACTTACAAATAACATTTGAAGTTCATTAAAACATATTCATTCTAGGGATGGCCAAACAGCTCAACAGATTAAAGTGCCTGAAAACAGGTTCAGAGGCCAAGGGTTCAATCCTCAGGATTGTCTTGCAGGGCCCACCCCAAGGGCACGCTGAGGCAGCAACTGAGACTGGGAGTGGTGGTGCGTGCCTAGAATCTCAGCTCTTGGGAGGCTGTAAACAGGCGGATCACTAGGAATCTGATATAGTAGTGAGACCCTGGACATCCTGTAGACCCTGTCCTAAAATACAAAAAATAAAAAATGAATAAAATAAAACATATTCTTTGCAAGTAATAAAACAGTTGCCAATAAATATGTTTTGAGTACTTTTTTTCTTGGCAGATTTCATAATACTAATGACTGATGAATGTATTGGGAAGGGCCACTTTTGCTTGGGACAGAGTCTCCCTGTGTAGTTCAGGTCGGTGTTGAGCTCACTGCATTGCCTACATGGGCCTTCAGCTTGCAATTCCTCAGCCTCCAGGGGCGCGCATTGCACATCGGTGCTTCCACGTTCGGTTTGGAAGCACACACTTTCATACCCATATGTAGTGCACAGGATTTCTACAGAGGAGGATTGAGTCATATAACTAATTTGTTATTTCATATAAAAATCTATATAAGAATATGCCAACACAGGATTAGAGAGATAGCTCAATAGAATAAGCACTTGCGTGGCAAGCACAAGGGTCTGAGTTCAACCCCTGGTTCCGCAAAAAAAAAAAGAAGAAGAAGAAAGAAGAAGAAGAAGAAGAAGAAGAAGAAGAAGAAGAAGAAGAAGAAGAAGAAGAAGAAGAAGAAGAAGAAGAAGAAGAAGAAGAAGAAGAAGAATATACCAAGTCAATATGTGCACAGTAATGAGTATAAAGTCATCAGCATTTTTCCAATAGCTGGCAAACCTTAAAAAGTAGTTTATATGATTATTGATTAAATTCATTAAAGAGCATATATTTGACATTCCTTATAAGGTAAACTTCATTTTAACTTCTAGACATGGAAAATGAATATGTTTTCAGAAACCTACTTAGTGTACGTGTGACACATACTAAATTATGTTCAATAAATGTCTGCAATAAAGTGAATTTACACTTTAGGGACAATTAATCTAAAAATTAAAAAAAATTCTAGCTTTAACTATTTGACTCTTACATTTTTATTTATCTGTTTTTCTATTGTTTTGCCTATCTTTATGACACTCTATGCTATGTGTAGAATTCAGGCGGCAGGATGGTACACAACGCCCTGTACTTCCTTTACATCACAGTGTGGTTGCGAAGGTATTCTTCGTTCACATGAAGCTATTAGGGATGCTTTTATTGCACAGTGTGCTATCAGAAATTAGTTCACAGTGTGACTTGTGAGAACACAGCCACTCTTTTTCCACAGTCGTTCAGTGCTTATTTAACAAGCTCATTCATAAAGTTCAGTGGTCCAGAGGTAAGAGATTTATGCTCAACAATATTGCCTTCTCTTCCATGAAGTTCTTACAGCTTCCAAGACGACTAAATACTCAATCTGTCTATAGGAATATTTCAACTTTAAAATCATGCTCATAGCTAACATTCCTGACAAAATTGAATCACTTCAGCAGAGTTGGGGAAAGGAGCGAGGTTCGGGTGATCTTATTAATATTCCACTTGCCCAACATTGCTGTTGAAACATAGCAAATCAATAAATAACTAACCAGCATACCTATATTAATTTCCTACACAAAGGAGTCATTAGATGATTCACAAATGTAGGAGTCAGGATCATCTGAATGTCTGACAGGGAGAAAAAAAACTGGTAATAAACAAAGAAGTGAACAAAGATAGCATTCTTGACAACTAGTTTACTCTTGACCTGCGTAACATATTTTCTCCATCAATAACCAGCAATGATAGCTCAGATTTCAAGATTCCCATACAGAAAGATAGCACATGGATAATACATTGTGATAATAAAGCAATGTGGGGGTCATGTTGTCTTTTATCTGTAGAAATTAACTTTGACTGGAAGAAACTGGTGTGTAGTGACAAGATGGAACATGCCAGACAGCTGGTTTCATGCTCCTCTGATTGAGCCTCTGCCCTTTAGCTTTTTCCCACATTCTGGTTAATGCCTACTGACTTTTGGTGGATTAAAACATTGCCAATTCCTCCAGATGAGAGGAATAAGGGAGTAAGCTGGGACCAATAGCTTTTCCCCTCTCTCCCTCCCTGCAGGGACAGACAGGCCAGGTGCAGTCTTCAGATAAATAGCACAGACTCAAATTCTTAAGGGTTTTTCTCAACTCCTCTTCCAACTCCCTTACATCTCTATAGCCCTAGGTCACACGCTGTGTCTTTCTGCTAAGATGAAATTTGTTGATGTATGAGTAGTTTTTTTCTCTAAACCTCGATATCACTATTCTGGCTCAGCTACAGTGCTGGCACTGTGTGACAAGTAAGTGGGTTCTGGGTAGTGCTTTGGCACTTGGTCCCAAAGGTTTAGCATCACTGCCCCACCATGCTAAGTCCTCCCTAATCTTTTTCTGCCAATGTAAAGTGTCTACTCAAAAAACTTCTATAATCATTATTTCTGTTCCACAGGTTTTCCCACTGTGGGTGCTGTAGGTTGTTGAGAGCTCTTGCTCCCTGTGGACATCCAAGTACTCAGGGTTTTGTTCTCATGGTCGGTCTTCCTTCACTGAGCTTGGTCATCACATACAATGTCATAGTTGTCTAGTGTCACCATGGAAGAAGACTCATGAAATCATTCTTACTGTCATATGATGAAGGCTGATGTGACATGTGTAGCTGAAACCTAGATTTATGTAGTAGAGTTTGAAGCAGAGCTGTAGGCATGTGCCCCATATTGTGATGCGGGGCAGCATGCTTACAAGGCCCATACACTTGGTTCACTGCCCTTCTGTCACTTTTTGAAATTCTCTTCAATTTTTTTCTTGAAATTTTGCTGGTGTAACCTGATGGAATCAAGTGTTCATGTGAGCAAAGGAGATAAACAGTACATGTGTGTGTGTGTGTGTGTGTGTGTGTGTGTGTGTGTGTGTGCTCTTTCATGTTCCACCATCCACGTATAGCCTTCACAACACACAACTATTTTGGATCCTTGCTGTTTTCTGAATCAGCAAACCTCAAGTCAAGTCTAAATAAACTGTGTACCCCCAAGACAGAGGAAGCACAGCTATTGACTGACCAGGGAAGTGCCTCTTCTCATTTGAACCATAACTTCAGGTACAGACTGTTTGCAAGGATACTGTAGACTACAGGATGGCCAGGGAGCGTTGCTTCATTTTTTCCTACTGGCACTGCTGCTTCGTATTCTGCTGTCCTTGAAATGAAGATGCCTCAGTGAACAAGAAAAGAGAGCCTCCATGTCGTGCCTTCTTACTCTTTATCAAGCCAAAGATAGCGGCTACTGATGGGGCATGTGCATGGCAGAAATGAAATGAATAAAACCAGTTAATTTTGTGAAGAGTTCACAGTTCTTACACAATCAAAACACAAATGCAGGTAAGGAATTGTGCATTTTCTATTGTCATTTGTAAGATTAAGTGCTCCTGCCTTTGCATAGAAAACACAATGAACACAATAATTATCAATAGTAAACTTTATATTAACAGTTAACTGTTTAACATAATATTAATTTAGCAAATGGAAAATTTCTATAATAAACCAAAAGAGGCGTTGCATTGCCGACTTGCACGCAGCTGTATTCTTTTCATACTGAAAGCACCATTCGTTTGCATGTTAAACTGGACTCCATAAACGGTGCAGCGAGGCCTGATGGAGAGCTCAGTAACTGCACTAGAGGCAAGCAAGGAAATGTGCACTATATGCTACTGGGACTCATTTTATGTGGCAAAAATCAATGCATCAGATTTTTTAAAAAAAAATCTTATATTTCTTTCTTTCCTTGGTACAAGTTCTCACTATGAAGCCTGGACTTGTAGTGATCCTCCTGTCTCAGCCTTTCCAGCACTGGGATTACACGCATGTTCCAGGAGGCCTGGTGTCTGTGGCTGGCTGGGCACCTGCGCCTGGCTAGTACAACAAGGCAGAAGATTTTAATTAAGAAATACTGGCTACTACTGGAAGAATTCACTAAAATGTGTCTGTTCAATTACTGTAGAAAGTCATATACATGGTAAAAGATTCATTTAAATTTCTTAAAAGTTCATTTGGAGGATTAAAGTTCGGTCATTGTCCAGATCACAAACCAACCAGTCTAGCATCTTTGTTACAATGCTCTTGAACTAATGAATCTTGTGTCCTCTTCCAACATACTGAAAAAGAAATAGGCAGTTATAAATCCACAGGCAGGTGACACACTGTACAACTTCCACACACCGTGTCTTTAGTGTAATTCTGTGAATTGGCTGTGCAGTGCACAATCTTTGTAAAGCATGCTGTTTCCACTAAGGGCTAAAGATTACTTTCTTATTTGCAGACATGAACTCTGTCTAGGACAACATGAAAGTCATCCTAAATCAATTGCCAAGCTTTGTGTTTGTTATGTTTTTCTTTATGAAAAATAGTTTGCACTTACAAAATATCCCCAAAATTCACTTGATACTTACTGTCAAAAAGCTATTATCTTATGTTTCTTAGCTTTCCAACAAATAATGTCAGTCTGAGCTCAAAAAAAGAGTAAACCTCACAAAAAATACTTGAAAAAGTGAATGTCCTATGTAAGTATTCACATGTGTATTAGGTGAAAATTTTCACACTTTATTAAATAATGCATACTTTTCTGTTTTCATACTATGATCGGCTTAAATTATTGTTTTAGTCTGATATCATGAGAGACATACCAATCCCCAAGCTTTGACACCTGTGCTCTTTGCAAACCTTTGCCCAATGTTTTTATTAACTCAATTTAATAGAACCTTTTTTATGGTGACCTTAAGAATTTAATAACTCCTCCATGCGAGGACAATACCACCTGCAGGCTCTACTGGGATTAAAATGTGAGAGTTCAATATGTCTGCTGGAACACGTTAGAGAAAAGAAGAGGCAAGGGAGAAACAGCTACACAAATCAGTCACTTTCCTCTAACCAACAATATGATGGTCGGTCCTGGACATGTGTCAAAATTTTGCTGGTTGCTAAGGTAATATGCAGCTCACTTGCAGCTTCTCAGTAACACTAATCTAACTTTGATCATGTCAGATATCCTAGCAATTTTCAATTCCAAAGTGTCTCTCCTCTTGACAGACATTCTGCATATTTTATAGATACGATCAATATGTTATTAGTCAACAACTCGACACTGGCCCATGAATTAATCCTTTTCTGTCAACCTAGCACTTTCCAGTCTTTTTGTAACCTCATTCTCTTACTATAGATGGGACCTGGCTTAATCCAATTAAGATAAAATTAACTTTTTTTTTTCCTTGTGGTACTCTGTGTCTATGTTAATTCCGATCTCTGAGGACAGCGGCTCCAAGCAAATAATTTTATGCTTGACCTTTTATGTGCAAGATTAAAGTGGTGTAGATATACGCCTGGGAAGTCAATGACCAGGCCCTCTATTTTCACTTACTTTTAACTTCTGAGTAGTGCTGGAAAAATATCAGGTGAACACAGAGGATTAGCAAATGACAGTGATATATTTATTTGTGTGGCAAAAAGAACTCTGTCACAAGCTTTGCATTTAGGGTATCTTTGTCCATTTGAGAGGAAAATTAATAATGTGGGTTGACAGCACTATGTGAGGTACTGTACATTTGACAGGTAAATAATTTTTAACAATCTGTAACATGCAAATTAATCTTGTATGCTCCTGGTATTCATGGGATACAATGACATTACTGGCTAACAGAAAGTCATGTCAAATGGTATCATTATTTCTTTACCTATCAAAGCTTCAAATCTAGACTTTTCTGTTATATAATTAATACAAAGATTAAGATAAGATAATAAAGTGGTGTCTGTTCTTAAGAACATAGTGTGCCAAACTTTGAGGTGCATTTCTGTCATGCTTTAATGATTAAAAAGCTAGTAATGGTCAGACCCACATTTGAAAGGAATTTGTCCCCTTACCAAGATTGTTTTCATTTTCTACCCTTCCTCTCCTCTACTATCCTATTATTTCCCAGCCCTGTTCCACCTCTGGTCTCTAACTTCTTGTAAAGCATGTAAGGAGATCTTACTTTTCCTCTCCAAATAAATCTCATTCCATAGAGAAGATAAATGACAGATCATTTCCACTTCTCTATGAATTTAAAGAAATATATGGTCTCTTCACAGGTTTATGAGCACGAGGTCCTCGACACTGCAACAGGGAAGTGGAATACTGCTAAGACAGCAGTGGAATCCCTTTTATTACACCAACTCCCTGTACTGGCTTTTGATAACCTCTGGCTGAAACTGGGAATAACCGTCAGAAGTAACAATTGTACTCAGAGAGAATAGGATCAGTTTTAGATGAAATGAAAGAAAAGTATGAGTTTACATTTTAATAAATTAGTAAGTACTTATTTATTCACTATTTAGTCTTCATAAAAGAACAAGGACATCCTGGAAATTCCCTGTGCTAGGCTCCGTAATCCAAGTTTCTGTGGCGTAAGTGGTACTATTACTGTTCATTTCATTTCAGTTCTTTTCCTCCACAGCATATTTACTCATGTAAAGTCAGAATTTTTAGTAACCAGACATTCATTATTTTTTTCAAATAATTCTTCTTTGTTGCAGATCAGTTTTCCTTCTCAGAAACTCTTTAAATGATTTACATCCATTTTTTTCTGAATTTCTTAGAATATCTACTAGTAGAAAAGGTTTTGTGTTAATTTTTATTACTTTGCTAGTTACCAGTTTATTTGGGAGAATTCTGATTTACAAATAATTTTCTCTTAGGCTATCACATCTACTTTATAGTGGCCATTTGGTTTCTAGTGTTGCCATTGTCTGTTCTTTCAATTAGAGCTCATCAAGATTTTGTATTTAAGTTGATAAAAATATGTCGCCTATATACATTTCCATAACTGATACCTGTTTCATTTATTCTATTTAAAATTCCTTAGAACACCAACTTAACATGTTCACTCATCAGTTATACAATATTCAATTTTCCCTTTAAAGATTCAATTCTATATTGCCATCAAAGTGTTGCAATTTCTGCAAGTGCTGGATTAATCTCAGTTACTTGTTAGATCATTTTGCCTGCACGGTCACTTCCTGAGGTATCAGGCAACTTTGGGGGTCTGGGCCGCAGGCGCACAAGCAGAGCTGTCGGGCAGCACCGTGGGCCTGCGCCAGCCCTCAAGGCAGGCTGTCCTGGCACCAGGACACCATGGCTCTGCTTCTAGGGCGTGCACAGACTCCCGGGCCGCAGGATGCTGCTTCGCTCTCCTGACACTGGAGCAGTGCAGCTCCGACGGATTGTGCTCCACCAAGAAGGGTAGGGAATAAACTTTTTCGGCCTGGTGGGTCAGCTTTTGTCCAGAGATCTAAGAACCACTTTGACGGTGATTATGAATATTCTGAAAACAAAGCATGCATTTATGAAGGAGTACCCAACCAGCAGGAAACTAGCAAGATACTATATGCCTGACCTCGGCCATGAGCATAGAAACAAAGAGCTATTATTGACATCAAAGGTTTATCCTACAGTTAGGTTTTATTTGGGGGGAAACATGAAGTACTATGTATGTATATGTGTGATTTCTGGAATGAAACAATAATTCATAGAAATTAACAATATTCAGAATTCACAAGCTTTCCAAATGTTTGCCTCACCTTTAACAGGTATTTTGTATGATATGTTATTCTATTATTTATGTATTTTTAGTCTTAGAATTTAATCAGTACAAAGTGACACACCGCTACAAAAAAACCCAATAAGACATACCTATGCTTCCCATCTTGTCAATTGATGAACAGATCATCTTTTTCACTGATAATAAGTTTCAGTAAGAAAGATGTCATGAGAGATGGTGGGTGTACCAGTTCATCAAAGGGTGGAATGAGAGGCATCCAGAATGCCCAAGTACCCCTGGGAAGTTGGCTGAGGGTGTTTGGTTCTGGCATAATATTCCTTGGTAAGCTGTGAGAAGTAACATCAGAGTTCTAGCCGACATTTTTCTCCAGCAGGATGTGTCTCTGTGGCAGGAAGAAAAGGCAGACACCTCGCTGCTGGCCTGCTACTGCCTGCTTGGTTTCCTTTTAATTGGTTCCTCCCTTGCTCAGCGGTGGGGGGCAGGTCCTCTGTCACGCGCTGTGGCTGAGCAGCTGGGACCAGCGGGCCCCCTTCAAAGGACTCTGAGCTTCGTTGCTGAGCTTCGGACATTTTCGTTGGTTTCATTTGTAGAAAACCTACAAGTAATCCTTTCACCTGAAAAAAGATAAAAGGCAATTTCACATAGAGAAATCATCCAGGGGCCCAAACAAGAAGACAGCTGGAGACAGACTATTTAAAAATCTCTTCTGCTCATTCTGATAACTTAAAAGAAGAAGAAGAAGAAAAAAAAAAATGTGTTCAGCTCTGCGAGGTTGAAATAAGGCACAGAATATGTGACTTTTCTTTGGATCTATACCCTTCTACTTTGTTAAAGAGTTTTTTTTTCTTTTTCTTTTTTAGTAAGTAATATGCTTCTGTTAACTAAAAGTATAGAAAGAAAGAAGTCAAGAATTAAAATAGGAAATATCTGAATGTAATATTACTTGAAATAAAAAGAATTGTCAAATTTGGAGTAATATTTACATTTAAAATAAAATTTAGTTTACATATTTATGTTTTTAGCTTGAGCATAACAGTGAAATGGTCAATGAATGATGTCCATTAGTAGAGATGCACAATTACTAACCACATAAAGCTCTCTTGTTTAATATACCTGAACTACTAGTTTAAATTGAAATTGCAAGTTCTCTTTTAATTGCTTACAAATGTTTTTCTAGTAACTCTAAAGACACTCAGCCACCTTATCTTTGACAAAGGAGCTAAAGTTGTTCATTGCAGATAAGCCTCTTTAAAAGGTGCTAGAAAAACTGACTTTCCAAATGATGAAGATTGAAACTAGACACATGTGTGTTACCATTTCCTAAGCTAAATTCAAAATGGATCAAAGATCTAAATACTAAGGTAGAAACATTAAATTTAACAGAAGAGAAAATAGGAATCTTGAATATTTATGTGTAGGCAGAGACTACACGAACAAACCCAGACATCAAGGGAAATATTACAAAGAAACATCAAAGGGGATCTCATTAAAAATCTTTTAAACAAAATGGGATCTTATTAAAAATCTTTTAAACAACAAAAGAAGTTACCAACAAGGTGAAAAGACAGCCCACAAAGTGGAAAAAAGTTTATATCCAGCTGCCCTTCAGACAAAGGACTTATATCTGAAACATATAAAAATAATTAAAAATATTACATGCTCCAATTTCTAAGGTCCAATATAAAAGTGGGCATCTGAGATGGATACACATCCCTCCAATGAAGAAACACAAATGGAAAATAAGTGCAGGAAAAAGTGTTCAACATTATTAGTCATATGAGAAATGCAAATTAAAAAGACACGGAGATTCGGTCTCAGCCCAGAAAGAATGCCTACCATCAAGAAATCAATTGATAAAAGAGAAACCCTTGTCCACTGTTGGTGGGAGTGTAGACTTGTCTAACCAGTGTGGAAATCAGTGTGAGTATTCCTTACAAAATCAGGATTAGAGGTCCCATTAGACTCAACTATTCCCCTTTAGGTGTCTTCCTAGAAAAATTAAAAACTTTGTACCACAGCAATATATGCACACCCATATTCATAGCAGCACAATTTGTAACAGATAAATCTTGGAAACAGCCCAAGTGTCCATCAACTGCAGAATTACTAGAAAGAAGTGGTACTGTTATACAATGGAGTACTACTCAGCCATAAAGAGAAATAAATGAGTCTTTTAGAGGTAAATGGATGCAATAAAGACCATATTCATAAGTAAAATAGGGCCGGTTCCACCAAAAAAACGTAAAATAAATCAGACCCACATGCATAAATATTATATTGGCTCACTAATGTGAGAAACTGGATGAATAAATAAGATTCAAAACATATAATAGATATTGTGACTTGGGATGAAACTGTTCAAAAGAAAAGACAAGCTGATGAGGAAAAGGGAAAATATATTTGTACGCAAATATATTTATGCAGCTGGTTTCTCTAAGTGCATTGCAAGGAGGGTTTGTGCTAATACAGTCTCGATGAGATCTCACACCCAAGTCCTGTACTCCACATGACTACTGTGAAGGCAGCAGCATGCAATGCACTAACGCAACTCTCCTGGTAGCCTGCTTTGAACCTCTGCTCTGCTGTTCTTTTTTTTTTTTTTTTCTCTTTTAAATAAATATTTATTTTAAAAATCCCAAAGTTCTTTCAACAGTTTCAACTTGTACATTACATGAGACCATAAATATCAGGCATCTTTGCTGTAATTCTCTTTAAGAAACCATTTATTTTTGTGAATCAGGAACATTAAACTATTAATAAATTTCAGTAAACAATTGTTCGATTGTATGTCCTGATGTAAGGTTAGAGTTAGGGTAAAAATTCTCCCAGTTACTCATTCAGTTCTTTCGGTAGTGGGAGACAGATCTTTTCTAATTTAAACTCAACTCTACAGTTATGTTACGTATAAAATCCACATTCCAGCCAAGTGTTCAACTCTGGGGTTAAACTATCCAAGTCGCTTCTCAATTATCTCTGGTATGAAACTGAAGCAAGCAGAGTTCTTTTTCTTTAAGACGGATGCAGCGATTGTACTGGATGCCTAGAGTCACTTGCAGGATTAACTGAGCAAGTTTGACATAGTCAAACAAACAATGTGATAGACTGGCACAAGTTAACACACAATATTATTAGAAAATTATTATTATTACAGTTTCTTTTAGAGACAGGGTTTTGCTACAAAGTTCCACTGGTCCTGTGCTCACTTCTGTAGCCCCCAGGCTGGTTTCAACCTCAAAGTGATCCTCCCTTCTCAGCTTACTGAGTGCTGGAATTATAGGCATGTGCCACCACGACCTGGTCCAGAGCCAGCACAGCATGCAGGGTCAGGGATCGAACTCTGGTCCTTGTGCTTGCCTGGAAGGTGCTTATGCTCCTGAGCTATCTCCCCAGTTATTATTGTTGCTGTTGTTGTTATTATTATGTAAGAACCCTGAATAACTTATGATTTTTGGGGGGAACTGGGGATTGAACTCAGGCACTTGCGCTTGCCAGGGAAGCACTTATTCCACTGAGCCATCACCCCAGCCCTTATGATTTGATTAAGAAAGAAACATTGATAAATTTGGCCTGAAACTTTTATTTGTCCCTTTTAGGAAAAAACATATTTAATGTATTGTATTGTAAAGCCCAAATAATTTCTAAAAGCATACATGAGGTTGCGCCGCCATCCTGTTCTGTATGTGCCGCCTTAGTACATCAACAAACCATGTCAGCTTGTACAGATACTGCCTGATGTTATGTCTGCTTATGGCCATAGAA
>PVKA01011920.1:0-59345 GCA_004027165.1 Ctenomys sociabilis
TGTTGATTTTTTTTTTTTTAATTAGAGACGTTTTATTATTTGTATCATAGGCTATTTTTAATTTATTTTTTATTTTATTGAAGTACAAATATCAATCAGACAGTTTCAGAACACCTTAAAACGACAGATTCAATAAATTAATACATTGCAAACTGTTTTCATAAGGTTTTGGTATCGTACAAGGTGCATACATGATATAATATTTACAGATATTATATTAGAAGATGTCTCTTATCAGTAAATTAAGAGTATAGCTGCTTAAATATCTTATTTTTTATACCTGAATTATATCAAAAATTTAATAATTATTTTCCTAGTGGATGACTATAGTACTAGAAGCTGTCACAACATCCTGTGCAACCATCATTAGTGCCGATCTTGCCTCTCATAGGATTACGTAGAAGCACGGCGTTATCTATCCCAACTGTACTGTCTATACACACACATCATGATTTTTTTCTTTCTATACCCCTTCCTTTGTCTACACCTGTCAAAGGTGGGCACTCCATTGTCATTCAACTAACTGAAGTGCTTGAACTCGACACCACAATCCAACACAGCCCAGCATTCCACAACAATAGTGAGCTATTCAAAGAAGTTGTCGACCATAGCCATTTACAGCTCAGCTTAATATTATTGCCCCACGATGTATACTTCATTTTTATACTTTCCTGCTGGATGGTTAAGACCTAGATAGATCAAGACATATATACCAACACATGAACTTTATATTTCTTATGAGGTCAGTGAAGTCCTCTCAGGGTGCATCTTGTAGTCCTGTACATTATTCTGTAGATCCTTTGTCTATGTCATCCATGTGGATGAGTCACGGCTAAGGCTTGACCAGTTTGCTCTCTGTGAGAGCTTGAGAGAAAGTTTTCTCTTCATGTGACTCTCCCCAGGCACACTATAGAACTTCAATCTCTTTCCTCTCTGGCTTCATAATCTCATTGTTCAGAAAATTTGGAGCTCACCTGAGTTTCATGATGTTGCAGTACAGGTTCTCCTATGTCCTGAGTCTTCGCTGACCTTGAATGGCTAGGTCCAAAATTTTGGCTGGCCTTGTGGCTCTTCTATTTCTCCAACTATGACTTGGGACCTTAGGTTGTTAACCATCCAGAAGAAAAGCTGATTAGTATCCTGCAGCATATGCCATTCACTTTGCCTTATCTGACTCAATTGATTTTAGTTTTGGACATTCCCTTTTGTATTTCTGCTTTTCGCTTGTTATACTAGGGAGACTATACGATATTTACACATGTGTGTCTTGTTTATTTCACTTATGAGTATATCTTCAAGTGGCATTCACTTCAGTATAAATGCTTCAAACTTACCATTCTTAATAGCTGAGTAAAACTCCATTATATAAAAATACCACATCTTTTTCAACCATTCCTCATGTGATGGACATCTTGGTTGTTTCCAAGATTTTGCTATCACACATTGTGCTGCTATAAACATAGCTACACATATATCTCTATGATACGATGTTTCCAGATCCTTTGGGAAAATCCCAGTAGGGGGATAGCCAGCTTAAATGGGATTTCTAGTACTACTGTTTTGAGGAGTCTCCACACTAACCTCCACAATAGTTGTACCAGTCTACATTCCCACCAGCAGTGGAGAAGTGTTCCCTTTTCCCCACAACCTCTCCAACATTTGTTGTTGGTTGATTTCCTTATGGTAGCATTCTTTCTTGGGTAAGATGGTATCTCAGTGTTGTTTTTATTTGCATTTCACGAATGGCTAGCAATGTGGAGCATTTTTTTCATATATTTATTTGCTTCTTTAATTTCTTCCTCTGAGAAGTGTGTATTCATCTTAGATGCCCATTTCTGATTTGGGTCTTTAAGTTTGTGAGCCCTGTTATATCTACAATTCAGTGAAAATTCAAGTACAACTTACCGGAATTTATGGGATGCGATGAAAGCAGTTCTTAGAGGGAAAATAATAGCTATGAACTCACACATTAGTAAAACAGAAAGGGAAAACATTAGTACCTTAATTTTGCACCTCTGAAAACTAGAAAAAGAAGAGCAAACAAAACCCAGAGCACAAAGACAGGAATGAATCATAAAGATTAGAGCAGAAATTAACTCAATTGAGTTGAAAAAAACAGTTCAAAGAATCCACAAATCAAAAAGGTGGTTCTTTGAAAAACTAAATAAAGTTGATAAGCCTCTTTCCAACCTCATCAAAAAGAGGCAAAAGAAAATTCAAGTACAGACCTAGATAGATCAAGACTCATATACCAACACATGAACTTTGTATTTACTATGTGGTCAGTGAAGTCCTCTCAGGGTTTATCTGGTAGTCCTGTACATTATTTTGTAGATCCTTTGTCTGTGTCATCCATGTGGATGAGTCACAGCCAATGCTTGACCAGTTTGCTCTCTGTGAGAGCCTGAGAGAAAGTTTTCTCTTCATGTGACTCTCCCCAGGCATGCTATAGAACTTCTATTTAGGTCTTAACCATCAGGCAGAAAAGTATAAAAAATGAAGTGCACATCGTGCGGCCATAATATTAAGCTGAGCTATAAATGGCTATGGTCGACAACTTCTTTGAATAACTCACTATTGTTGTGGAATGCTGGACTGTGTTGGATTGTGGTGTCCAGTTCAAGCACCTAAGTTAGTTGAATGACAATGGAGTGCCCACCTTTGACAGGTGTAGACAAAGGAAGGTGTGTAGAGAGAAAAAATCATGATGTGTGTGTATAGACAGTACAGTTGGGAAAGATAATGCTGTGCTTCTACGTAATTCTATGAGAGGCAAGATTGGCACTAATGGTGGTTGGACAAGATATTAGGTTGGCTTCTAGTACTACGGTCATCCACTAGGAAAATAATTATTAAATTTTTGATATAATTCAGGTATAAAAAATAAAGATAAGTAAGCAGCTACACTCTTCATTCACTGATAAGAGATATCTGCTAAAATAATATCTGTAAATATAATATCTTGTATGCACCTTGTACAATACCAAAACATTATAAAAACAGTTTGCAATGTATTAATTTATCGAATCTTTTTTTTTCTTATTTTTTTAGGATTTTTCTTTCTTTTTCACAGGGTCTTACTATGCAGCCCACATTCACAGTGATACTCCTGCTTCCTGCCTCCCTAGAGCTGGGATTAAAGGCATGCGCCACCACGCCCGGACTACATTGCTGGCTCAGCACACCTGAAGGCGGGGCCGGCGGGGCAGGCAGAACCAGGAATTGAACCCTGGCCTCTGTGCTTACCTAAGCATGCACTTAGCCTCCTGAGCTACACCGCTGTCTTGTTAAGGTGTCTTGAAACTGTCTGATTGACATTTGGCATTCAATAAAATTTAAAAAAAAAGATAGGTATAGAGCTACATTCTCTTAATTCATTGAATAGAGGCATCTGCTTTAATAGTATTTGTATGTAAAATATGATGCTTGTACTTTGTACAACAAAAACCACAGTGGAAACAATAAAAAAAAAAAAAGAAAAGAAAATTTAAGTACAAGTGATAAGGAATGAAAAGGGTGAAATCACCACAGACCCAGTGGAAATTCAGAAGAATATCAATAGTTACTTCGAGAATCTTTATGCTCACAGAAAAGAAAACAGAAGAAATGGACAGATTCCTTGAAAGGTACAAATTACCAAAACTGAATCAAGAAGATATAACAACTCTCAATAAGCCGATAACAGCCAACAAAATACGAAACGTAATAAAAAATCTACCACAAACTCTTCCATGAAGTTGAAAAGGAAAAAGTCCTCCCAAAATCATTTCTGGAGGCAAGTATAATACTCATTCCAAAACCATGGAAAGACACAACCAAAAAGGAGAATTACAGGCCAATCTCCCTCATGAACATAGATACAAAAATACTCAACAAAATCCTGGCAAATAGAATACAGCAAATCATCAAGAAGATCATACACCATGACCAGATAGGATTCATCCCAGGGATGCAAGGATGGTTCAATATTCAAAAATCTATAAATGTAATACACTATATTAATAGACTGAAATCTAAAAACCATATGATCATCTCAATTGATGCAGGGAAAGCCTTTGACAAAGCCCAACACTCATTCATGTTCAAGGTCCTACAGAAAATTGGAATAGATGGACTCTATCTTAACTTGATAAAAGCCATCTATGACAACCCAAAAGTTCATATAATCCTAAATGGCGAAAAACTGAAATCTTTCACTCATAAATCAGGTACAACAAAAGGATGTCCTCTATCACCCCTCCTATTCAATATATTCTTGGAATCCTTAGCAACAGCCATTAGAAAAGAGGGAGAAATAAAGGGAATAAGAATAGGTAAAGAAGAAGTTAAATTATCACTATTTGCAGACAACATGATACTTTACTTGGAAGACCCCAAAAATTCCACCAAGAAACTACTAGAACTGATAGGGAAATTCAGTAGCACAGCAGGATACAAAATCAATACTCAAAAGTCAATAGCATTCCTCTACACAAACAAGAAGCACACTGAAAGGGAAACAATAGAAACAATACCTTTTACAATAGCACCCCAGAAAATGAAATACCTTGAGATTCACTTAACCAAGGAAGTCAAAGATCTTTTCACGGAAAATTGCAACACCCTAAGAAAAGAGATCATAGAGGATTTCAGAAAATGGAAAGATATTCCATGCTCCTGTATAGGAAGAACCAATATCATGAAGATGGCCATACTCCCAAAATTGCTGTAGAGATTTAATGCAATGCTTATCATACTGCCACCAACATACCTCCCAGACATAGAGAAATCAATCTTAAAATTTATTTGGAACCACAAACAACCTAGAATAGCAAAGGCAATCTTGGTCAGTAAAGACAAGGCAGGAGGCATCACAGTTCCTGATTTGAAATTATACTACAAAGCCACTGCGATAAAATCAACATGGTATTGGCAACAACATAGACCTGAGAATCAGTGGTATAGATTAGAAGATGCAGAGGCATGTACAAAAACACTCAGCCATCTGATCTTCGACAAAGACTCTCAACAAGCTCACTGGAGGAAAGATAGCCTCTTTAACAAATGGTGCTGGAAAACATTTAGTTTTCTACATGCCGAAAACTAAAACTTGACCCAGCTCTATCACCGTGCACCAAGTTAAAGTCAAAATAGATTAAAGATCTAAACATTAAAACAAAAACACTCAATCTCCTGGAAGAGAAAGTAGGAGGAACTCTTGAAGACATAGGGGTAGGTAAAGAGTTCATGAACAAACATATATGCACATGGGAAGCACTTGAAAGAATCAACAACTGGGATCAACTCTTCCTAAGGAGCTTCCGCCTGTCAAAAGAAATTGTCAACAGAGTGAAAAGACAACCCACAAATTTTGATACTAACTAATAAGCAATCAGACAGAGGACTACTGTCTAGAATATATAAAGAACTGTCTGCTGAATTTTAATATTATTTGTTGTGCAATTGGAATTCGCAGAAACTTCTTGGCTACAGATTTTTTTTTTTTTTTTTTTACTTTATTTGTTTTTTTTTTGGTGGGACCGGGGATTGAACTCAGGTCCTTGAGCTTGCCAGGGAAGGGCTTATTCCTCTGAGCCATCTCACTGACCCCGATATTTTCTTAAATATTATTTTTACTGAGAGAGAAGTAGCAATGAGACTGTTTCAAAACAGATTAGTAGGACAGTTACAATAATTAATACACTGCATATTGTTGTCTTCATAGTAGGTATTCACAGTACAAGAAGCAGACATGATATCTTGTCTGAACACTGTCAGTTCAAAACTTTCTTTTCAATCTATGCTATTTTGTATATAGTAGTTGTTCATAGTAGAAGATGCAGACACGATATCCTGTCCAAACACTGTTAGTACAAATTTTTCTTCTCATTGAATTAAGTGAAAGTAGTTCTATATGTATTCTAACTATTTTGTATATACAAATATACAATGGTTCTTCATTTGTATCTCTTTTTTTTGTATAGCTTTGTCAGAGAAAGCTATTCCATTACCATTTAAATATGGTAGGTATGTGAATTCAGCAAAATAATCCAATATACTCCAGTAATCCTTAATAGTAGTGGATTATCGGTAGGAATGGCAATTTCAGGAGTTTTTGACTTGAGCCTTTTAAGGCTCAGTATATTAATATGGCTTTACTTTTTATACCTATTTTTTATACTTTTCTGCTGAATAGTTAAGATCAAGACAAAGCAAGACCTATGTAACAAGAAATGTAACTTTTTTATCTCACCAGGTCAGTTAAATCACCTCAGGATTTACCCTGAAGCCCTTTACCACACTTTGTAGATCCTTTGTCAGTGTCCGTCATGTGGATGAATCATGGCTATTGCTTGACAAACTTGCTCTTTGTGAAAGCCTGAGAGAATGTTTTCTCTCCATGTGACTCTTCTTAGGCACAGTCTACATCATAGATCACTTTCCTCTGTGGCTCTATAATCTCCTTGATCAGAAAATTTGGGACATCACTTAGTTATAGGATGTTACAGTACAGGTTCTAAACTCTTTCATCTTCCAAGGCACATTTATTGAACATCATGAGTGCCTTTAATTTGAAGAATCTATTCTCTCAGGTCTTGTAAATCATTAAATGTGAACTGTGTTGTGATGGAATAACATAAAGCAAAGCCTTGTCCATTTTTCATCTCTATATCTCTCATTTCTGTAAATTGCTCCTTTCCATAAGAATCTTCTAGCCGGGCGTGGTGGCGCATGCCTGTAATCCCAGCACTCGGGAGGCAGAGGCAGGAGGATTGTTGTGAGTTCGAGACCAGCCTGAGCTACAAAGTGAGCTTAAAGCCAGCCTGAACTGCATAGCGAGACCCTGTCTCAAAAAGACAAAAAAAAAAAAAAAAAAAAAAAAAAAAAAAAAAAAAAGAATCTTCTATTATAGCATCACATTTTTCAACAAAAATTCCTGGAACAAATTCTATAGTCAGAGAAGACTTCCCAATGCTTCTTGAGTCAAGAACGATGAGCTTATACTCACTCATGATGCCAACTTGTTCGACTGGGTACCTCTCAAACTGTCACCTGGTTGCCACAGTCAGCATCACCCTATGCTCCATCCAGATCACTGCTCCTGGTGCCATGGTGCTCCTGCTACTGCTGGTTGGGTTGCTTTACATGCCTGAATCTGGGCAAGGTTTTGAATACAAGATAGAACAATCTTTTGGATTCCTGCAGTATCTGTTGTGATATTACATTTTTCTTTCTCCATTATATGAATTTAAGTATTTTCCCCCTGTTTTGGATAAAGCTGGTAAGGGTTTGTCAATTTTGCTTAATCTTTCAAAGATTAAGAACCAACTCTTTAATTTTCTTTCTTTTATTTATTTATTTTTTTCATTTGGTACACTCTTGCTATACACCTCAGTCCTCCTGTCCCAGCTCCCCCTGTACTGGGATTATAGTTGTACACCACCACACCAAGAACCACTGATTGTATTTTTTGCCCCCAGTGCATTAATTTCTACAATTATCTTCATTATTGTCTTCATTTTATAAGATTTAGGCTTGACTTGTTCTTTTTCTAGAGGGTTGATGTTCAACACGTAGTTTATTTTGCTGATATGTAAATTCACTGTTACAATTTTCATTGTAAGACTACTTTCAGTATGTTCCATAAGTTCTAGCATGTTTTACTAGCATTATCATTTAATCATAAATATTGCGAGATTTCTGCTTTATCTGTGACCCATTGGTTTTTCAGGAGGATTTATTTAATTTTCATGTGTTTGTAAATTTCTTGTAGTTTCTTTTGCCATTGATTTACAGTTTCATCACACTGTGGTCTGACAGTGTGCATGGGATCACTTCAGTTCCTTTGCATTTACTTAAACATATTGTATGAGTTAATACGTGGTCTATTTGCGGGAACATCCCATGTGCAGTTGAGAAGAATGTGTGTTTTGATGCTGTGAGGTAGAAACTCTCTAGACATAAATTAAGTCCTTTTATTCAAAGGTTTATTTCAGTTACAATAATTCATTGTTAATTTTTTGGTCTAGTTGACCTATTTTTACAGTGGTATAGTGCATTCCTGTTTTGTAAATGCATTAGTGCTTATTTTATTTTATCATGTCCATTGAAAGTGGCTTAATATAATTGGGTACACTGGTATTTTTTGCATATACTTTTATCTCTTCTTCTGAGATTGTTTCCCTTACAAGTTTCTAGGAACATTCTTTGTCTTTCTTAATTAGTATTGGCATGAAATGAACTTATTTATAAATAGAATAGCTACCCCCCCTTTCCTGGTTTATTTTCACAGGGAAATGATTTTCCATCCTTTGCCGTTCAGTCCATAAATCCTTTTTTGGATTCAATGTGTATCTTGTACGCAACACATTGTTGGATCTTGCTTTTTGAACCATTATATGCCAATCTATGTCTTTTGATTAGTGAATTGAGACTATTAACATATCAGTTGTAACTGATGTGCATTGACTTATCTTTAATATTTTTTTCCCCTTTCCCCTTTGTTTAATTGCTTGGCTTGCCTTGTAGATTCACTCTGTTGAGTTATAGTCCTTGTTATCTCTTTACAGATTGTCTTTCAGAACAATTAGGAGTGCTGGGTTGGTGTTTATGATTTTCCTCTGGTGTTCTTTGTTTTGGAGGTATGTGGTATTTCTCCACCATTTTGAAAGTTTTGCAGGGTACATCAATCTGGGTTTAAGTCTGTTTTCTTTTAGAGCTTGAAATACTTCAGCCTTCTAAGCTCTCCTTGACTTAAGGGTTTGTGTTGAGAAGTCCCTGTGATTTGGATGGATATTCATTTATAGGTTATTTGTTTCTTTTTTCTAATAGCTTTAATACTCTCTTTCTGTGTTGAGATTTTGGCATCCTGAATATTTTATGTGTTAGTGTAGCATTTTTGGTAATAACTAATTGGAGTTCTATATGACTCAATGTATACAAAATTACTTTTTCCCGATTGAGAGGTGTTCTGCTATGATTTATTTTTTATTTTTGCGATGACTTCTGTGAACAGATTTTTTGTTTTGTATTTTAGGGAAGGGTCTACAGGGTGTTCCAGCTCTTACTGCTAGAGCAGACTCATAGTGATCCACCAGTTCACAGCCTCCAAATTTCTGGGGTTACAGGCATGTGCCACCATACTCAGTCCAAGAAACTACCAGAACTGATACCAAAATTCAGTAGCATACCAGGATACAAAGTCAATACACAAAAGTCAATGGCATTGCTCTACACAGATAACAAGCACACTGAAAGAGAAACAATACCGTTTACAATAGCACCACGGAAAATGAAATAACTTGGGATTCACTTAACCAAGGAAGTCAAAGATATTTTCGTGGAAAATTACAAGACTCTAAGAAAGGAGATTATACAGGATCAGAAAAATCAGAAGATATTCCATGCTCCAGGATAGGAAGAACCAACATCGTGAAGATGGCCAAACCAAAATTGCTGCACATATTTAAAGCAATCCCTACCAAACTGCCACCAATATCCATCCCAGAACAAGAGAAATCATTACTAAAATTTATGTAGAACTGCAAGCAACCTAGAATAGCAAAGGTAATCATGGCCAATAAAGACAATGTAGGAGGCATCACAATTCCAGACTTGAAATAATACTACAAAGCCACTGTGATAAAATCAACATGGTATTGGCAAAAAAAAAAGACCTTATGATCAATGGAATAGATTAGAAGGTGTAGAAGCATCTATGAACACACTCAGACATCTGATCTTCGACAAAGGGGCCAACCATACTTACTGGAAGAAAGATAGCCTCTTTAACAAATGGTGCTGGAAAACATGGCTTTCTACATGCCGAAAATTAAAACTTGACCCAGCTCTATCACCATGCACTAAGTTAAAGTCAAAATGGATTAAAGATCTAAACATTAAAACAGAAACACTCAATCTCCTGGAAGAGAAAGTAGGAGGAACTCTTGAAGACATATGGGTAGGTAAAGAGTTCATGAACAAACATACATGCGCACGGGAAGCACTTGAAAAAATCAACAACTGGGATCAACTAATCTTAAGGAGCTACTGCACATCAAAAGAAATTGTCAACAGAGTGAAAAGACAACTGACAAATATTGAAAAATCCTAACTAATAAGCAATCAGACAGAGGTCTACTGTCTAGAATACGTAAAGTACTAAGATATAACAGGACCCTCATATTTAAAGACCCAATTCAGAAATGGGCATCTGACATGAATATGTACTTCTCAGAGGATGAAATTAAAGAAGCAAATAAATATATGAAAAAATGCTTCACATTGCTAGCCATTCGTGAAATGCAAATAAAAACAACACTGAGATACCATCTCACCCAAGAAAGAATGGCTATCATAAGGAAATCAACCAACAACAAATGTTGGAGAGGTTGTGGGGAAAAGGGAACACTTCTCCACTGCTGGTGGGAATGTAGACTGCTACAACCATCGTGGAGGTCAGTGTGGAGACTCCTCAAAAGAGTAGGACTAGAAATCCCATTCAAGCCGGCTATCCCCCTACTGGGAATTTTCCCAAAGGATCTGGATACATTGTATCATAGAGATATATGTGTAGCTATGTTTATAGCAGCACAATGTGTGATAGCAAACTCTCGGGAAAATCCAAGATGTCCATCACATGAGGAATGGTTGAAAAAGATGTGGTATTTCTGTATAATGGAGTATTACTCAGCTATTAAGAATGGTAAGTTTGAAGCATTTATACTGAAGCAGATGCCACTTGAACATACAGTCATAAGTGAAATAAACCAGACACACATGTGTAAATATCGTATAGTCTCCCTAGTATAACAAGCGAAAAGCAGAAATACAAAAGGAAACATACAAAACTAAAATCAATTGAGTCAGATAAGGCAAAGTGAATGGCATATGCTGCAGCATACTAATCAGCTTTTCTTCTGGATGGTTAACAACCTAAGTTCACAAGTCACAATTGAAGAAATAGAAGAGCCACAAGGCCAGCCAACATTTTGGCCCTAGCCTTTCAAGGTCAGCGAAGACTCAGGACATAGGAGAACCTGTACTGTGACATCATGAAGCTCAGGTGAGCTCCAAATTTTCTGGACAAGGAGATGATGGAGCTACAGAGGAAAGAGATAGAAGTTCTGTAGTGTGCCTGGGGAGAGTCACATGAAGAGAAAACTTTCTCTCAAGCTCTCACAGAGAGCAAACTGGTCAAGCATTGGCTTTGACTCATCCACATGGATGACACAGACAAAGGATCTACAGAATAATGTACAGCACTACAAGATAAAACCTGAGAGGACTTCACTGACCACATAAGAAATATAAAGTTCATGTGTTGGTATATAAGTCTTGATCTGTCTAGGTCTTAGCCATCCAGCAGGAAAGTATAAAAATGAAGTATACATCGTGGGGCAATAATATTAAGCTGAGCTGTAAATGGCTATGGTTGGCAACTTCTTTGAATAACTCACTATTGTTGTGGAATGCTGGACTGTGTTGGATTGTGGTCTCGAGCTCAAGCACCTAGGTTAGTTGAGTGAAAATGGAGTGCCCACCTTTGACAGGTGTAGACAAAGAAAGGGGTGTAGAAAGAAAAAAATCATGATGTGTGTGTGTAGACAGTGCAGTTGGGATAGATAACGCTGTGCTTCTACATAATTCTATGAGAGGCAAGATCTGCACTAATAGTGGTTGGACAGGATATTATGTCGGCTTCTACTACTATGGTCATCCACTAGGAAAATAATTATTGAATTTTTGATGTATAATTCATGTATAAAAAATAAGATAAGGAAGCAGCTACACTCTTAATTTGCTGTTAAGAGACATCTGCTAAAATAATATCTGTAAATATAATATCATGTATGCACCTTGTACGATACCAAAACATTATGAAAACAGTTTGCAATGTATTAATTTATGGAATCTGTCTTGTTAAGGTGCCTTTAAACTGTCTGATTGACATTTGTAGTTCAATAAAATAAAAAAAAATAAGGAAAAAAAAAGAATGATAAGCTTAAAGCATTTATACTGAAGTGGATGCCACTTGAACATATACTCATAAGTGAAATAAACCAGACACACATGTGTAAATATCATATAGTCTCCCTAGTATAACAAGGGAAAAGCAGAAATACAAAAGGAAATGTACAACAACTAAAAACAAGTGAGTCAGATAAGGCAAAGTCAATGTCATATAATGCAGGATACTAATCTGCTTTTCTTCTGGATGGTTAACAACCTAAATTCACAAATCAGAGTTGGAGAAATAGAAGAGCCACAAGGCCAGCCAACATTTTGTTGCTAGCTTTTCAAGGTCGGTGAAGACTCAGGACATAGGAGAACCTGTAATTCAACATCATGAAACTCAGGTAAGCTCCAAATTTTCTGAACAAGGAGATTATGGAGCCACAGAGGAAAGAGATCAAAGTTCTACAGTATGCCTAGTGAGAGTCACATGGAGAGAAATCTTTCTCTCAGGCTCTCTCGAAGAGCAACCTCTTCAAGCATTGGCTGTGACTCATCCACAAACGTATATGTCAAGCAAAGTTTGCAAGAAAGAATGCTAAGTCCTGAATGAAATAATCTTCAACTCAGATTCATGTATCTCACACAACTGTCATTCAAAATCAATGGAGAAATAAGACACTTTTATGACAAAGAATAACTATAAAAGTTCATGACCAGAAAACCAGAATGTTCTATACAATGGAGTCTATTGACTTTTGAGTGTTGATTTTGTATCCTGCTCAGGGATTTAATTTCTGTATCAGTTCTAGTAGTTTCTGGGTGGAATTTTTGGGGTCTTCCAAGTAAAGTATCATGTCATCTGCAAATAGTGATAATTTAACTTCTCCTTTACGTATTCTTATTCCCTTTATTTCTCCCTCTTTTCTAATGGCTGTTGCTAAGGATTCCAAGAATATATTGAATAGGAGGGCTTTGATAGAGGACATCCTTGTCTTGTACCTGATTTAAGAGTAAATGATGTCAGTTTTTCCCCATTTAGGATTATGTGAGCTTTTGGGTTGTCAGAGATGGCTTTTATCAAGTTAAGATAGAGTCCACTGATTCCAATTTTCTGTAGGACTTTGAACATAAATGAGTGTTGGACTTTGTCAAAAGCTTTTTCTGCATCAATTGATGTGATCATGTGGTTTTTAGATTTCATTCTATTAATATAGTGTATTACATTTATAGATTTTTGAATATTGAACCATCCTTGCATCCCTGGGATGAATCCTATCTGGTCATGGTGTATGATCTTCTTGATGATTTGCTGTATTCTATTTGCCAGGATTTTGTTGAGTATTTTTGCGTCTATGTTCGTGAGGGAGATTGGCCTGTAGTTCTCCTTTTTGGTTGTGTCTTTCCCTGGTTTTGGAATGAGTATTATACTTGCCTCCAGAAATGATTTTGAGAGGACTGCTTCCTCTTCAATTTCATTGAAGAGTTTGTGGAGTGTGGGGATAATATCTTCTATGAATTTCTTGTAGAATTCAGCAGGGCATCTATTAGGACCTGGACTTTACTTTGTCAGTAGGCTTTTTATTACACTTCGTATTTTGTTGGCTGTTATTGGCTTACTGAGAGTTCATATCATCTCAATTCAATTTTGGTAATTTGTACCTTTTGAGGAATCTGTCCATTTCTTTTGTGTTTTCTGTTCTTTGAGCATAAAGATTCTCGAAGTAACTATTGATAATCTTCTGAATTTCCGCTGGGTCTGTGGTGATTTCACCCTTTTCATTCCTTATTGCGTGTACTTGAATTTTCTCTTGCCTGTTTTTGATGAGGTTGGCTAGAGGCTTATTAACTTTATTTAGTTTTTCAAGGAACCAACTTTTTGATTTGTGGATTCTTTGAACTGTTTTCTTCCTCTCAATTGAACTAATTTCTGCTCTTATCTTTATGATTTCTTCCCGTCTTTGCGCTTGGGGTTTCGTTTGCTCTTTTTTTTCTAGTTTTTGGAGGTGCAACACTAGGGTGCTTATTTGTTCTCATTCTGTTTTTCTAATGTGTGAATTCAAAGGTAAGATTTTCCCTGTAAGAACTGCTTTCATCGCATCCCATAAATTCCAGTAAGTTGTACTTGAATTTTCATTGAATTGTCGAAATTGTTGAATTTCTTCTGTGACTCATTGATTGCTGAGTAAGGTATTGTTTTGTTTCCATGAATTTAGTGGGTTTTTCTGATTTCTTTTGTCATTTAGTTCCAGTTTCATTGCATTGTGGTCAGATAATACGCATGGGATAATTTCTGTTTTTTTGCATATACTTATTCATGACCTCTGGACTAGTATGTGGTCTATTTCGGAGAATGACCCATGTGCAGCTGAAAAAAATGTGCATTTAGCAGTGGTTCATTGGAACACTCTGTATATGTCTACCAGGTCCATTTTTTCCAAGCTCTGGTTCAGTTCTTCTACATCCTTGCTAATTTTTTGTCTGGTTGACCTATCTTTTTGAGATAAGGGTGTGTTAATATCTCCTGTTAAGATTGTTTTCTTATACATTAGGTTTTTCATGTCCATTAAGATTTGTGTTACATGGTTGGGTGCTCCTGTGTTTGGTGCATAGATATTTATGAGTGTTACCTCTTGCTCTTCAATTTTTCTGCTGCCCAATATATAGTGGCCTTCTTTGTGTTGTTTTATCCTTCTTTGTTTGAAGTTGAGACTGAGAACAGAATTGCTACTCTTGCTTTTTTCTGAGGTGCTGGAACATGTAGTATTGTTTTCCATCCTTTGACTTTGAGCCTATGAATGTCCTTTTGAGTTAAGTGTGTTTCTTGTATACAGCATATTGTTGGATTTTGTTTAGTAATCCACTGTGCCTGTCTATTTTTCTTAATTGGAGAATTGATTCCGTTTACATTGATGCTTGTATTTGGAATGTGCTGAATTATGTTTGTCATGATATTTACCTGGTATTATTTACTCCTTTGTATTCTGTGTTTAATTGTGTTCCTGTTTAATGGGTTCATTTGCCTTTTATTCCTGGAGTTCTGGTCATTTTAGTCTCTCTCTAGAACATCTTCCCGCAGCCTGTGAAGGGATGGCTTTGTCATCGTGAAATTCTTTAGTTGTTCTTTGTCGTGGAAGTATTTCACTCCTCTATCCAACTTCAAAGAGAGTTTTGCAGGGTATAATAGTCTGGGCTGGAATTTGTTTTCTTGTAGGACTTGAAGAACTCTGATCCATGCTCTCCTTGTCTTAGTTGTTTATGTGTAGAGAAGTTGGCTATAATTCTGATCTGTTTTCCTTTGAATGCGATCTGCTGCTTTTCTGTTCCAGCTTTCAGTATATTATTTTTGTGTTGGATTTCGGGATCTTAACTATTACATGTCTCGATGTATTTTTACATGAGTTGAAGTTATTTGGTGTTCAGTATTCTTCAGTGAGATGAATGTGGGATTGTTTCCTCATATTTGGGAAGTTTTCTGCAATTACTTCTCTCCAAATTCTTTTTATGTCATTTGTGTTGACTCCTTCATTCTCATTGACACCAATTATTCTCACATTGTTCATCATGGCATCATCTTGCAGGTGATGGATTATTTTTTCCTGCATTCTCATTGTTTTTAAGAGATCCTTTCTCATCTTTTCACTAGCCACACCAGAACCTTCTTGATCTGAAACTCTTTCTTCGCTTTCACACAAATGTTTTTGTTGACTCATGATTGATATTTTTAGTTCTTCTATATCTTTTTGTCTCTGTTTCTTCTGTTCTATTTCTTTTATGTATTTCTCATTCAAGGAATCCATCACATTTCTGATCTCCTCAATTTTTTTTATCCATGTCTTCTTTAGAGGTAGTTATTAATTCTTTTTCTGCAGTGTTTCTTCCAAGTTGGGTTTCCTCTATATATATCCAGACTTGTTTCTGTATTTCAGATGCTATGATTTCAAAGAATTCTTTTTGTTCATAGAATTGTTTTTTTCATTTCAGAACTTATTTCTGCCTTGAGTTCCTCATGATCTTTCTGCTGTTGTTTCTTTGTTTCAGATGCTGTTAATTCATACATTTCAGCTGGAATAGTACTCTCTGCACTTGTTCTGGTTGAGCATAGTTTTCCCACCCAATGTTTCTAGAATTCATTCTTTATTTCAGATACTATGTATTCAGATATTTCTTTTTTATTTTGGGGAATTACTTCTTGTTTTATTTCCTCTATAGCTTTCTTCTGTTGTTCCTTTGCTGCTGTGTCTGTTAATTCATTCTTTTCAGTTGACCTCTGCCCTTACTGGTGGACTAGAGGCCTGGGATTGCATTTTCCCCTTGTCTTTGTCATTGTATAGCACTGATCTTTGACCTTTGGTGTAGAGCTTCGGTGCAGCTATAACCTTAGCTTATTATGCAATTCGGGTGCCAGTCTATTAAGTTTGATATTATCCATGTATGCCTATCCTGGATCTAGCTGTTGTGTTCAGTTCCTTTTTAATGTAGATCCTGTGGTTCCCCTCTGTTGTTCCCTGGTCAGGGCAGCACAGACTGAACTGGAATGCAGAGCAAATAATGAAAATACCCACTGGCTTGGCTGGCTTTGAGGTGAGGATCCGGAAATTTGCCAGAGTCAGACCTCCTTTGTCAGGCAGGTCGGTCTCTACGTTTGGGGGCCTGGGCTTTGGTGGGTCTGCTGGGCTCCCAAAAGGATAGTGGATGATCTTATTCACCGGATAGGCTGTACTGGGTCAGCCAGTCTGTGCTGGGTCCAGGTCTACAGGCTGGAACCTGAGAAGGTAGGGAAAGGTCTCTCTGGTGCCGTGGGCCTAGAGCCTTTAGTCACAGGCCAGGGTGCACTGGGTTTCGGGCCATGGGGTGGGACTGAGGATCAATGAGAAATGTCCCTCCAGCCTGGGAGGCTTGGAGTTTTCACTCCAGATATACCTGCATTGGGTCTAGGACCGTGGGGTGGGACCAGCAATTGCTGGGAAATGTTTCTCTGGTGTGGCGATTCTTGAGCTCTCACCAGCAAAGCTGCTCAGGATCTCGGGCCACGGGGATGTTGAGGGGACAGGGAATCCCTGCCAAATGTCTCTCTGGCATGGCGGGCCTGGAGTTCTACACTCAGTCAACTTTGATGCCCAGGGAGTCTGGGAAATTCCCACTCGCTCAGCGGGCTTTAGGGAAGTTGATCTGGGAGGTGCTGGTGAGAGGGACCTGAGGTTTCAGGCCAGTCACTGGCTTGGAGGGCTTTGAGGTGGGGATCGGGGTAGTGCATGTGGGAAGAAGCCAAAGGCTTTCCCTCAGACTCACCACACACGCACTGATCTGGGAAGCCTTGTGAATTGTGCAATTCCCACTCACTGGGAGAGCTTGTGGTGGGATCCAGAGGCCACTGGAGTCAGCAGCTGTCTCAGGCTTGTCTCTTGGGCTGGGTGGACATGGGTGGGATCAAGGAGTGTGACGGCATCAGCCTTGCTGTCTCAGGCTGGTCTGTCTTTGCTTCTCTCATTGACTATGCTTATTCTTATGTTATTCTTCTTTGTATTACCTTGCTGTTATTGGATTGATCTTTTATGATTTTTGCTATTTAAAAAAAATTCTTCCTTTTCATGCTCATTAATCTCAATCCTATCTTCTAGGTTTAATGTTCAGTTGGTTCACTCAGTTTTATATACTTTCAATAGAAGTTTTAATCTGGTTGAATCTGTTTCATGGATTATATTTTTTTCTCATGTTTTGTGTGCATCATTTTCCTAAGTTCTTCTATTTTAAAAAAAATCTGTATCTGTTCTAAATCCATGAAGCATGTCTTTCATCATAGTCACCATTTGTCTAGTTATATGAGAGATGATTTCTATTTTAATATTTTCTAGAGATTCATTCATCTGCTTTATCACTTTCACTGTAACCACTTCAGAAAGTTCATCCTGTGTGCTTCTTATTTCCTTTCTCTTGTTGTCCCATGGTCTTGTCCTGGGTATATTGAAGGTGTGGGGTTGCATTTTGCTTGTGTCTTGTCATGCCTTTTTATTTTTTCTTTAAAACTTTTGTTTCCCATGTTGATGCTTATAAATTTCTTATTGTTAGTAACTTTACTGACAGTATTGAGAGTTCTCTAGAAAATATATATTGCTCAGAGATGTCTTTTAAGTTTATCTGCCTCTTTTCTTTTTATGTATCCCAATATCCTGCCTTCTTGATTTATTAAGAATGAGAAGTTGCTATGTATTTGGCTCAGTGCCCAATGCTTTAGTAATATACTATGCTGATGGTTATGTCCCAAGATAATCACAGTGCTATCATACAATGGATAACAACTGATTATAACAGGGGTGACATCCTGGCTAATATAGTATATGAGCAATAACAATAACATGAAGCGTATCCTAGAAACTTATAAAACATGGCAACTCTTACTGCTTTGAACCATAAGAGCAAGATCTATAGTTATATGACCAAGTGCAACATAAACAAGGAATTTGTATTCAATGAGTTTATTCTTAGAATGATTTTACTCTGTGTAATTGATGGGGGAAGATTAAGAGGTATAATAGATATAACAGAAAGCTAAACAAAGAAAAATATAGCAGAAGCAATGCTGGACAACAGCGGATGATTATGCAAACTTTGGGAAACTGAAATAATACAGGGCAGAAAGAGTGAAATAGACAGCAAGATAATTATCAAAGAAAACAAAAAATACTGTAGACAATGTTTATTCACATGAATATATCAAAAGAAAAGAAGGATGGTTGTGGAAAAAGTAAAAATAAAATAAAACAAAACAAAACAATAAAATAAAGAGAGATAACAACAAGTAAAACCAAAGTGGAACAAAACAAAAGGGTCAGTGAGATAGCTCAGCAGAGTAGGTATGTGCTTAGGAAAGTACAGGAACCGAGCTTCAATCCCTGATACCATATGCTACAATAGCACTGTCCCCAGGCACACTGAGCCAGATACCAAGACTAAGCTTGGTGGCACAATCCTGTAATATCTTCTTGGGAAGACTGAAAACAGGAGGATCATTCTGAGTCTGAGCTGTGTAGTGAAACTCTGTACTAAATACATTAAACAACAATAAAAATTCCCAGATAAAACAAGAAAAATAAAGCAGACAAATCATGAAAAAATTAAGATATGGTATAGGGTAATAATATCATTAAGCTTCTCTTCTGGAGGGTTAACAACTTAAGTTTTCAGACCAAAAATTAGAGGAAAAGAAGAGTTGCAAGGACAGCCAATATTTTGGCTCTAGCCCTTCAAAGTCAGAGATAAGAGAACCTGTACCATAACATCTTGTAACTCAGTGGTGTCCCAAATTTTGTGATCAAAGATGATGGAGCCACAGAAGAAAGTAATCAAGGATGTTGAGTGTGCTTAAGGAGAGTCACATGGAGAGAAAACACTCTGTCAGGCTTTCTCAGAGAGCAAATTGGTCAAACAATGGCTGTGAGTCATCCACATGGCTGATACTGACCAAAAGATCTACAAATTGCTGCATAGGCTTTCAGGGTAAGTCTTGAAGGGATTTGACTGACCTTATCAGACACAAGTTACATTTTTTGTTATATAGGGCTTGCTTCATCTTGGCCCTAACCATCCAGCAGAAAAGTATATGATTAAGGTATAAAAAGTAAAACCATATTAATATGCTGAGCTGGAAAGAGCTCAAGTCAATAACTTCTGACACTGCCAGTCTTGCAGATAACCCACTACTGGACTATATTGAATTACTCTGCTGAATTCCTGCACCTACAATATATGAATGGCAATGGAATACACATCTCTAACAAAAGTAAACAAAAAAGGGGATATAAATGAACCACTTTGTAGTGGAAAAAGCATATATCTCTGTATGCAAAATAGCATGAATACACAGCTATTTTTCTCTTTGATCAATGAGGACATTTTGAGCCAATGTTTAGACAAGATATCGTATCTGCATCTTGTACTAGGAATAACTACTACAAAGACAATATGCAATGTATTAATTATTGTAACTGTACTACTAACCTGTTTTGAAACTATCTCATTGCTACTTCTTTCTCAGTAAAATTATTAAAATATAGAATAAATAAATAAATTTAGAGTAACTGTAGTTCATTGCATAGTTGTGAATTCCTGATATTTGTTTTGATTTTAATATTTATTTATTATAGTCATATTAATAAGCTGTAAATTTCATTAATGAAAAAATGAAGGATTTCAATTATTAAAATAATCTTCTCTCACCAAAAATTATGAAAATACAGTTCCTCTGGTGTTCACAGTTCTCTGGTAATGTCCAATGTTGCCTCCTGCACAGTTCTTGATTGTCCCAGGGAAAAATGATGAGATAATTTAGAAAACAAAATAAGAGATGAAATCTGAGGTGAGGTGGAACCCTCTCTCATAATGAGTAGATGAGCTATTCAATAATTGTAGAGCATTTATTTATACTTTTGACAAAGTTCGTATCAAACACAGCGTTGCCATGAAACTAAGACCTGGAGTAGTCTCAGCCAAAATTTATTTCTCAAGACTGAGGTAGCTTGATTACTTTAAGCATTTTGGCTGTGTCTTGCCCTGAATATGAGCAAAGTTCCAGCTTTAGCTGCCCCCCTACAGTCCAAGTCAGAGCCCAAGTCTGTGCTGAGTAACCCTGCCAAGTACAAGCATGTGGTAGTACTAGTGCTGTTTGTGTGTCATTCATCTTAGCCTCTAGATACAGGGCTGGCATCAGTGTTCAGTCAGTATTATGGTATGTCCTTCAGTAGTCTACCTATGTAGTCCTTACTATTTTTGTGACTGTACTGCACAGAGACAGACTGAAGCTGCTTCCTGCCCCATGTACAGTTGGCACCTGCGGGTCCTTGAGCAGCTTCCTCTCTTCCACCTCCACTGGCTTGTCTCACACCCCTTATCTCATGGTGGTGCTTATGTGCTGCTGCCACCACAGAGATCACCCAAGGCTTCTTTGTCCCACATCAGTCTTCTCTCTAGAAGGGAGTGTGTCAACCTTCCCCTTGTTCTGTTGTAGCCTAAGGCTGTGTAAGTCCTATGTCTGTGTCCTTCTCTGAAGCCCCTAGTTTCAGGACAGGAGCAGTCATAACCCTTCCACTTACCTTCACTGCTGCCATTGTGGTCCCTAATCTAGGTCTATGTAGATTCTTTACTCATTTTAATATTAGGTTTCTTGTGAGTTTTAAGAGTTTCTTATACATGATAAGTGATCAAAATATAAAGAATATTTAAATTAAAAATTATTTCAAGAAAAGACACATTGTCATTACTATGCCCAGCTTTTGATTTAGTGCAAATATATTGTGTAATCCAAATATGCAGCGAATATTTACATTAAACATTTTATAGTAATGGCACATTGCCATTAACCCCCTCCAAAATATTCCTCCTTTCTTGAAATGTATTTATGCCTTCATTCTTGTGACTTTCTAAAGTACTTCTGGAAGTCCTTGTACATGAGTGTCTTTAGGAGATGTGATAAAAAACAAAACAAACAAAATGCAGAGTATATGCTTTTTCTGAGCTTCATTCAACAGAACATCAGGTTCATAAAAACATTAAGATATGTTCTAATCCTTCTTATTCACCGGATCTAGTGTTACTCTACTTATGCTTCTTCTACAAAATGGAAAAGACCAGGCAAGTTTAATGCCTTGAATTGATGTAGGATACTGAGTTAGTCACAACAGTGCAACCAAAGGCACTCAGAAATGATAATTTCCAGTGTAACTTCAGAAAGTACTGAGAATGATGGGATCAGTGTGTTTGAAGTGAGAGAGAATATTTTGAGGGTGATTAATAAAACATGTTTTCTATTGTAATAAGTTTTTAAAAATTTAACCACAAAGTATTTTTTTAAAATAGTACCTTTGATATGATTTGAAAGTCATCTCTTGTATTTCTGGATTATTCTGATCTAGTTGATAGTATTCTTTAATGTAAAAATCTTTCACTTTTCTTTTTTATGCAGAACTGAGGATTGAGCTCAGGCCTTTGCACTTGCCAGGGAAGCACTTATTCCACTGAGCCTTCTCCTCCAGCCCCAAATCTTTTATTTTTGATAAAATTCAATGTATCTAAGTTTTATTCTGTGCATTGGGTGTCATTTATGATAACTTATTGCCAAATGTGTCATGTAATCATGGAAATTGCCCCTACTTTTCTTCTAAGAAATTGTGCATTATATTTAGATTTTTTCCTTTATTATTGAATTAATAGTTATTGTTGTGTATGTTGAGTCCAACTTCATTATTTAAATACAGCTAGTCAGTTTTTGCAGCATTATTGAAAAGACTGTTTTGTATACATGGCATAGTATTGGCATCCTTGACAAAACCCATTTGAAGTATAGATGAAGGGATATTTCTGTTCTTTATTCTATTGCACTTGTCTGCATCTGCTTTCAATGCCAGCACAACTCTTTTGATTACTGTATGGTTGTAGTAAATTTTCCAATCAAAGTTATCTCCAAAGTTAATTCTTTTTCGAAGAGTGTTTTGAATGTTTGAAGTACCTACTAATTTTAGGACAGATTTTTTAAAAATAGTTTTTTTATATAAATAACAAAATCCTTGCACTTTTGAGTAAAAATGTTTTTGTTTTTTGTAGTGCTTATTTTCTTGGCAAACAAATTTTCAGAAAGAAGTTAAGCTTGATTTTAAAATTGTTTTTAATAATAGGTCATGAGATTCTTCTCATCTTAACTGAAGATGTTAGCATCTTCAATTTTTTCCATTCAGTAACTGAAATACATATTTTTATTTGTGGATTTTGCCTCTAGCTCAGCATCTAAAATAATTCCACTGTATGTGTGGAGAGCAAGAATAGTGAATGGCTTAAGGGTTCAGAAGTCTTTTGATTATTGCTTGCCATTGTTTTATTTTTGTACATTCCATACATTCCCAAATTCTAAGCCGGGCGTGGTGGCGCATGCCTATAATCCCAGCACTCAGGAGGCTGAGGCAGGAGGATTGTTGTGAGTTCGAGACCAGCCTGAGCTACAAAGTGAACTTAAGGCCAGCCTGAACTGCATAGTGAGAGACCCTGTCTCAAAAAAAAAAAAAAAAAAAGAAAAAGAAATTTCCATACATTCCCAAATTCTGGCCAACTGCTATAAAAAAGGGATACATGAATAGTCAGCAGTTCTACATTATTAGGGAAAACAGTGCAACCTAAGAGGTTTACTGACTTTTATTGTAATATTTTCACAATATGTTTTTTAACTATGGTGTTAAATGAGGTTTTTGTTTCAATAGACTAAGCAGTGAATATATAGGAAGGCAATAATAGAAACAGTTGAACACTGCCTTAAGTATCCAATAAAAATGAGGAGACATTACTGAGGGTGTCACCAACAAGAGTCACAGAAGCCTACACAGTTTTGCTAACGTAGCTCTTCTCTTTTTTGCTTCCCTTATTTTCTGTCTTTCCAAGCATTTGATTTAGAATTTGTTTTGGATAAACTTTCATAACTGTAAGCTAGTACAAATAAGAGAATCTTAGTAAATGTTTAATCTAACTACTTTATGTATTTTAAATATCAGTCACACTATTTCCAGGATTCTTTCTTCTGGTCTGAGAGAACAGAAACCTTTTAGTGTCTCACTAATTGAAATCCAATTTGCAATATACCTGTTGTGCTAGTTGGTAATATATATATATATATATATATATATAAAATTTTATTTTTTGTGAGCTTCTCTTCTAATTGTGCTACAAGGTCTTTATGGATCTGAGTTATGGCCCCAAGTGTCTCCAGGTGCCCTATGCACTTAGTGCTTTATAAATGTTACTGTTTGGCTGGACCCTTAAAATAGTGAAATTTAATTAATGTTGAATTGAAAAATACTCTCTGCATTAGTAGGTCCTGACTTCTAAATGGTATTGACCCCTAGAATAGGATAAATTAGATGTTGTTTTTCTTCTTGACTATTGTAACCTAATATAGCTAACATCTATTACAGTCCATAAACTACCAAAAATTCTTTTCTTTATTGAGCTTTTAGACTTAGTACATGTGGGATCCTTTTTTTTTAAAAATGGGTTTTCTTTTTTTAATCTGAGCAACCAGATTAAAAATAACACAGTATGGAAAAGGTTTATTGTTGCCCCCCAAAAGGTCCATCTCAAAAGATGAAGTTTAAAAGCAAACTTATTTTCATAGCATAATTTATGACATGTAAATATTAGTTATTGACAAAAATCCATGTTAGAAGAAAAAAAGAAAAACATGAATCTCTAAAGATAAACTCTGAATTGGTGTTTTGAGGATGATATGTGAGGTTAGTAAAGACCCAGTCCTGGGGAGGGACGGGAAGCCCATATGGGAGGTTGAGATATGGAGATTTAAAAAGGCAGTAATC
Organism: Ctenomys sociabilis; assembly: GCA_004027165.1. Taxonomy (NCBI): domain Eukaryota; kingdom Metazoa; phylum Chordata; class Mammalia; order Rodentia; family Ctenomyidae; genus Ctenomys; species Ctenomys sociabilis. The sequence goes on from PVKA01011920.1 coordinate 24,285, forward strand.
TTGGCTAAGGAAGGACTGGATTTATTTGGCAATCAATGAGTTAGTACAGGGTATTGTAGAGATAATCAGGGATCACTGGGAGGAGCGGAAGATGTGTAACCATGAGATGTGGCAAAAGGAGCAGTAGATCTAGCCAGAAAACAAAGTATCGTGAGTAGGAGGATACTTTGGCTCTGTCTCAAGAAAAGCCACACAGTGACTGAAAAAAGAGGTCTTTTATCTACATGAGGAATGACTTGAAAATGGGGAGCCTGAGGGAGGAAGCAAGAAAGACCAAGGCAAACCAAATGAAGGAAGTGGGTGAAGTAGCAGGAAAGGCAGGGGCAACATGTTCATTTGTCCTCTGAAATTTGAGTCATCCTGAGGGATGTAGTGGAAATTATGTGTGATTTTCACAAGAAAGACTCAGGTGAATTATGAACAAGGTTTAGCTTCATCCAGGAGTCATGTACCCACTGGGTAGGGTCTTTTAAATGGACCACTGTCAGGGTGCTGTTGATGACAAGAAAGGTCCTCAAGTATACTTAGGCTGCAGTGTCTGAGGATTCAAATCTTTAATTAGGACAAATTTATTAGTTAGGCTATCTTCATAGGGCTGGGTTTCAGGAGAAAGTTAGTAGCATGCCTTATCTCTTTTGGGGCTTATTATAGAGCTGGAACTCCAAGAAATCTGACCTCTGACTTGAGGACTGGCTTGAGCAGAAATGTACCACCATATAAACGCTTAAATGGACTGTATCTCATAGGTTCCAGGGGGGGTTGGATTCAAGGGAGAGTGATTGGTAGCAGGGAAATCCATTCTTCATAGTTCCGGAACATAAGCTTAGTGATGTGGACCTTAAGGGAGCTATTATCACTCTCTGTTTTTAACTTCTGAATCTGGTAGTGGTATGGTTTTACTGGACACTAAGCAACTTGAACACCTCTTGTGTAATTTGATAAATAAAATTAGGGCCACTGTTTGCTTAAATACAGGTGGGGAGATAAGAAAAGGGAATAATATAGATGAGTCATTTTCTGAGCCAGTGGGAACCGGTCTCTATCAATCTTGTGAAGGCACCAACACAGACCAGTATATATCTTAACTTTTGAACTTCAGGACATGGGAGAAATCAGTTTGCTAACCCTGATGTGGAGAAAAGCCTTACTCTTGATGTGTAGTAAAGGGAAAGCTGGACTTCAAAGGTGACAACTGATGGGCAGAAGCTCTGGGGGAAGAGGAGAAGTGGCTGAAGTGGCTGGGGCAGGAGGCTCAGCAGGGTTGAACTTGGGGAAATGAGGTTAGGTGTATATGTCATCAGCAAGAAGTCAGTCCCTGGTAGAAGGAGTGCAGGAGCCAGGGACAGAAGACCTTGAGGGGAGTCACAGGAATAGAATGGGGTGGGCAGATTATGGAGTGTAAAGAATCCATGGGCATAAATGGGCAGTGAGGTTTTAAGTTTTTGAGAAGACAGGGTAGGAAGAATGATGGAGGAACAGAAGAAGGAAGGTTTTCCATGGAAAGCAGAGACAGATAGTCATCATGCTGTGTATCAAAATGAAAATATCAATAAAATCTACAGCAGATGCCTCCAATTGGGACTCAGGGTTGTAATGAAGTATGGGTGAGTGGCCAAGGCAGGCATACCCATGATTATTCAAACACCCAGGGAAGACTGTTTTTCAGAGTAGGTGTTTTTATAAGCAGTCCTGGGTTTAAATGGCACAAAAAGTAGGGTGAGCCTCTCTATGTCCCATGTATCAGGAGAGGGCCAAGGAAAAATATGAAAGGGTGGAGAGAGACCTGAATCCCTGATTTTATGGGATGAGTAAAAGGGCATGTCTAGTGATTTTTGAGTGTTTCTCCGAGTAACAGGGCCTCTTTTAAAGTCTAAAAATGAGTGAGAAAAGGCCTTGTGATCTAAAAGCTCAGTGAGTCTCCCTTTATGAGTTTGTAGAAGGAGAGAAAAGCCAAGAACACAGAGGCAGATGTATAATATGTGGAGAAAGTAAAAGAATTGTTTTGTGGTGGTAAAGAGTAGGTACCTTGAAGTCTATGGAAAGGACAAACTGGTTGATAGGGCAGCAATCTTGTACCAGCTGGTAAGAGCCATCCGTCTTTCATGTTTGGGGAATGGGAGAATTGTAAGGGGACTGAGTCACTAGGGATTCAGAGTCACTGGAGAGTCAGAGTGTCACAATAAGTGACAAGATTGGGATGGGATACTGCCATTGGGCAGGGTAGGTGTGGTTAGGCCTGAGAAGGACGGCAAGCAGTTGTTGGAATAAATTCAGGAATGGTGTGCAGGTGTGCCAGACTGAGGTTGAAAGGAAGGGAAATGATGGGAATCACAGGGGGGAAGGCAAGGAGTCAATAGGATGAAGATCAAGAGATCTCAGCCATTGTTTTTAATTTTTCTGAGAGAATGAGAAACTTGTTCAAAGAACAAGTTTAGAAATAGTTGGAGCACTTTGTACCCTACAAAAGAGATCATCTCTAGAGCTAGATAGAAGCAAATAAATGGCTCAGATGAATTCTCCCCAGAGCTATAGGATGAGGAAGCCTCCAAGACATCTGTGTTATCTATCTAATCATCTAGGCAAAACCTTTAGCAGCCAGATAAGGTTATGTTTTGTTTAAAGCCCAATCTACAATTTCTGTGTCTCTGAAGCTCACAGGTTGTGCTTATACATATTGCCTAGCAACCATGATTAGCCATTCAGTAAAGGCACATCCATTCATTTTTACCTACACATGAAAGAAGAGAAAGGGTGAACTGAGGGAAGGGGCCTTAAGACTTAAGGAGAGGCATGTCTATTTGTAAATATAGCCTAGATTTTAATAAAAAAAATACAGGATTTTCTAAATTTATCCTGTAGTTAATATCAAAATCTACCAATTGGTATTTTTATATGCAGCACATATAAAACAGGAATATAAGACCTCGCCTGTAAAAGTAAAATGTTAAAGTCATCTCTTGCGGTGTATGTGGGCCTAGAAATTTTGTTGTTAAAGCCTAGCCTCTAACGGATGCACTTCAGGCCACAGTTGTGATGTGATTTACCTTTTGACTTGAATTTCTGAGAAGCCCGGTCACACATGACTGTATATAGTATTTTTTATATACAGTAATAGTTAGCCAGTAATAGTTTCCCACAAAGAGTGTAAGGGGAGGTCCAGGGACTTTTGGAATTCAACATGGCATTTACTGTCCTTTAATATCTTGGATGGTCCCCAAGATATTAGCAGAAGTATCAGGAATGTACACACAATATTTGACCTTTATAACTTTACAAATATTTCTGTCAAAGCAAAATCAGGGGCCATCTGATTTGGAGGGCAGTTTATCCCATTAATTATTTATGAGAGAGATTAGTTGAGGTGTTCTATACTGTGAATAGCCACTACTCTGGAGGATGTACAGACTGACGACAAAAGTTTAATTATCTCTTTTGGTTATATGTTTTTGGTCAATGCTTACAACCAAGGGAACATGAGACCTGGGTTGATTAGAACTGGGGAACCATGTTCTTAACTCCTCTGTCAGTGTCAGCTGCCAAATGGGTCATGGTCTCATTTGATCATGTTATTTTCTGTGAAAGGAGGGAAGATATTTTTCTCATGCTGACTCTCCTGTCACACACTGTACATTTGTTGATCTCTGTCCTCTGGGAGGTCTAGAAATTTCCCTGCTCAGGAAATTGGGTGACTCAGCAAAGTTGTAGGATCTTGTAGAAAAAGTTCTCTCATACCCTGGGTCTCTGCTGACTTTGGAAGACCAAGGACAAAACATTGGCTGTTTCTTAACCCAGTTTTATCTTTCTAGTTCTGATCTCTAAATGTTAGTGGCTGAATACCCAGAATAGAAGATCAGTTATGTCAGTCTTACTATATGTAAAGCACAAGTGTCAATTGTCTTTTGATAGCTGTTTTCCCCTGTTAAATATGAACAGTAGGTTTTGTTAATTTAACATTTTGTAGGGAAGGGCATTTTCTAATCAAAGAGTTGTAGTTTAACTTTCTGGGAGTTGGAGAAAAACAGATTTTAAAGGTCTGAAGAAAAAGAGCTCAGATTGTTACTGATCTGGAAAAAGGTCTTACAGACAGTCTAGAACATGGACTCGGAAAGTGTAGTGCAGATAAGGTGTGTAATGAAATGGGGATTAGGAGAACATGTGGTGGAGGGTAGAGGTGCATTGTGCAGCCAGGGAAGCCTGAGGCCTATGGCCTTGGCCCATTGTGCTATGAGCTGTGGAAGATCTTCAAAAGGAGGCTCTCAGTGGGCTCAGACCTGGAACAGACCAGCCCGGCTCAGGGAGACTGGTAGCCATAGTATGGTTGTAGCAAGGAGGGTGGGGTGGCACAGTGTGGGCTGGCAGCTTGTTCAGGTGCATGGCCTGCTGTGTGTGGGCATGCAACATTTCAGGGCAGTGCAAGGAGGGCACGAGGAAGGGTAAGGAAAGCCCATGCCCAAATTTTCATTTTCCTTACTTGTTGTGGGTTCAGATGTGCTTGTATGAAAGGTTATGTTTGCAAGGTACTGTAGTCACACTGTACATGTAATTCCCAGGTGGATATTGGTCTCTATGTTGGTATTGTGCCTACTATGCCTTGACACAAGATAGCGAATAGGCTCAGAGTGAGGCAGGCCATGCATGCCAGGTGCAGGCATTTGTCTCTAGGCTGAGTGGACTGGGTACCCAGCCCTGGACTGATGCACAGATGGACGGAGGTGCTGGGGCTTGTAGCACATAGGTTGATAATGATGGTGTACCTCAAGGTGAATGGCAGTGGCAGGGAGGAGGGAGTAAGGTGAGGGAAAGGTTATATGACAGCAGTGTCTGTAAACTGGGCTTGCTGGGCTCTCTACATTTTCCCCACCCCCACAAAGCAGAGGCTGCACCAGCTGATAGCACTTTTGTGTGGGGCCATAGTGGATCAGGAGGGTAGGAGACATGGTGGGCAGGGCAGGTAGGAGCTGGAGGCAGAGGGAAAAACCTTAAAGATGCAGAGTGTTAAAGCATGGAAAAGGAAGTGAATTCTTACTTCATCTAAAGTCACTGGTATTGTAGGAGCTATGAAGCTTCCTGGAGTACTGGAGCAAGGTTTTGGAACCAGTGTCACAAGGTAGCCTCAGTCGGACTAAAGGCTTGAGAGAGTGTGAAGATTCTCCACAGGGGAATGCTCTAAGTGCTGTTTCTGATACTATATATATTGAAGGCACAGAATGGGGAGAAACCAGCTCAGAAGGTTCTGTATAAGCAACCATGGCTATTTACTCACTCCATAGGAATGACCTGAGTTTAGAGAGCAGAATTAGTGAGTAGTGAAAGTAGAACCAAAGATTTAAAGGGAAGGGGAGATAGCTCAATGGCCTAAGTGCCTGCCTTGAAAGTGCAAGGTCCTGAGTTCAGTCCCAGGTATTGCAAAAGAAAGAAGAAAGAAAGAAAGAAAAAAAAGCAAGAAAGCAAGAAAGCAAGAAAGCAGGAAAGAAAGAAAGAAAGAAAGAAATGGAAGGGGAAGAGTTGGCTGCTTTGAGGAATTTGGGGGACAGAGATAGTGAGGTTATACTTCTCCAAAAGAAGAGGACAGTTGAAAGTGTGGTCACTCTTCTTGTGATGGGTGGTAAGATAGACATGACTTTGTTTTGTGCTTTTGTGTTGCGATTGATGGTAATGGCCTTATCCATTGGGCATGACAGGTTGCCACTGATTAGCGTGTCTATAAAATAATCCCAAGAAGTTAAAAAAATCTTTGGAGTTCAAACAAATTAATTTCATGAGATTTGCAATATAATTGCTTTACAAATTCAACTTATTTTTATTTTTATGTTTTGTCTTTTTGAGACAGGGTCTCACTAAGCAGTTCAGGCTGGCCTTAAACTCACTTTGTAGCTCAGTCTGGTCTCAAACTCACAACAATCCGAGGTCCTCCTGCCTCAGCCTCCCGAGTGCTGGGTGTGGTGGCGCATGCCTGTAATCTCAACTTATTTTTATACCAAACTGAAACAAATTAAAAAATACTTTCCTAGAATTAAATAAAAACCCACCAAAATATATGAAAGAACATAGAACTAAACAAGCACTATGAAGAGTTAACCTTAAGTAAAATGGTTAGGTAGCAACAGTCCTACTACACAACTATGTGGCTTTCCTTCACTCTCGCATTAAATTGGAATTCTTAATCATCCTTGTGGTCCTAAGAATGCAATTTCTTTCAAACAATTAATGGCTGTGAAAATTAGAGCTTTTTCTTTTAATCCCTAGGGACACCAAGAGTTATTCTGAATGTTATTAATGTACTATGCAAATGATCTGGTTGGCTCCTGCTTCTCAGTTTTTCGTAACCTTGTCAATCAGCCTGTTTGTACTACTGAGTTATCTGATAAAAGAAAGCCTATCTGCGGAGAGAGCCACAAAAGTCTTGGCCGTCTTTTCTCACCTAGGCCTACATGACAATATTTAATGGAAAAGGAAAAACTTTGATCGACCTTCTTAGGAAGTCACCTAAGAGTTAATTAAGAAGTTCTAAAGATCTTACTGGAATATTTTCTGAAACATAAACAACATCCATAGTTTCCAAATGAGTTCACTGCCTGTTTTACATTTGGTGGTTATTAGGTAGATAAGATTTCAGGGTCATTTTGATGTAGGAATAAGTGGGGGAAGGGAATAAAGGGATATGCTATGTGGCATGCCTAATCATACATTTTTAAAAATTTTAATTTTATTTTATTTTGAAGAGCAAAAACAGAAGAAATAGAAAAAAGACATAAACAACATAACATCCAATACATACGTTACAGATTTTCAAAACAGAAATAGCTAATTGACAATGGTTGTTATCTATTTTTATTGTCAAATCTCTTGGTCAAATTAACAGATATAGTTATGCAAGATTAGGGAAATAATTGAATATTGGCCCTTGCTTTCAAGAAATCTTATTTTTTTCTGCTTTGTCTTTGATTTTTTGGTTTTATTTCAAAAAAAGTATGATAATTGATAAGACATTGAAGACCAAGATGAGAGGTATTCAACCATGGGTTTTGTATTACACACTGCTGTCCTTGATGCAGTTGCTCAGATCGCAGATATCAGCATACTGAGTTAATGAAGGTGAAAATTCTAAACATTAACTGATATTTTTCAAAAACCAGATGGAAAGTGTAAGTATAATCATTTCAGCCGTCCTGTATATGTACTTGCACGTTTTCTCCTCCTTCCTTTTTTCCTATATTTTCTCATCTTCATTGTTTAATCCTTAGATTTCTTTCCATTTTACTAGATACATTATATCTTTCAAGTTTTATTTTTTCTTTCAGATTCTTTCACTAGGAAGACAATATGATATTTACCCAGGTAGGTCTAACTTATGTCACTTATGAGTATAGCCTTTAGTTGCACCCACTCACCTATAAGGACTTTGAGTTCGTCATTCCTTATAGCTGAGTAGTATCCCGTTGTATAAAAATGCCACATCGTTTTTCATCCAGTCTTCAAGTGATGGGCATTTTTTAAATTTCCAGTATTTGGCTATAACTAATTGTGCACATACATCACTATGGTATGATATTTTCAGTTCTCTTGGGAAAATACTCAGAAGGTAAATAACTGGATTTAAAGGGATTTCCAGTCCTAGTTTTTTGAGGAGTCTCTACATTGATTTGATAATGACTGTGTATTTCACCAGCAGTGGAGAAGCATTCCTTATTCCCTACAGCCTCTCCAGAATTAGTTGTTAGTTGATTTCTTTATTATAACCGTTCTTCCTGGGGTAAGATGATATCTCAATATTGTTTTAATTTGCATTTCTCAAATGGTCAGTGATGTGAAACAGTTTTTCATGTATTTATTTGCCACTTGTATTTCTTCCTCTGAGAAGTGTGTATTCATCTCAGATGCCAATTGGGTCTTTAAATTTTGGGTTATGAATATTTTTTAGGTCTCTATATGATTTAGATAGAAGTCCTTTGTTTTCTATTGTTGGTAACATTGTTTGTCCCCAATATGTGGGCTGTTTTTTCACTCCATTGGTGCTTTCTTTTGATGTGTAGAAACTTCTCAATAAGAGGAGGTACCAGTTGTTGATTCTTTGGAGTATTTCCCATACAGTTTGGTTTTTATTCATGAACTATCTACTCCTATCTATATCTTCAAGATTTCCACCTAACTTCTCTTCCAGGAGATTTAGTGTTTCTGTTTTAATGTTTAGATCTTTGATCCATTTTGACTTTAGATTAGCGCATGGCAATAGACCCAGGTCTAGTTTTAGCTTTCAGTATGTAGAGAGCCAGTTTTTCCAGCACCATTTTTTAGAGGGTCTGTTTTTCTTCCAGTGAACATGTTTGACCCCTTTGTCAAAGATAAAATGGCAAAGTGTGTTCGTGGTTGTAGTTGCCCCTTCTAGTATGTTCCATTGATCCTCGGTTCTGTTTTATTACCAATACCATGCTAATTTAATAAAGTAGTTTTGTAGTATAATTTCAAGTCAGGGATTTTAATGACTCACGATTTGACTTTGTGGCCCAAGATTGCCTTTGCTGTTCTGGTTCCAAATAAATCTTAAGAATGTTTTCTCTGGATCTGTGAGGTATTTTCATAGGGATTGCATTAACTCCATAGTAAGAATTTTGGGAGTATGGCTATTTTCATGATATTAATTCTTCCTATCCAGGAGCAAGTGATATATTTTCTGAAATCTTCTTTGATCTCTTTTTTCAGAGGGTTGTAATTTTCATTATATAGGTCTTATAACTTCCTTTGTTAGATTAATTCCTACTCAGTTCATTTTTTTGAGTGCTACTGTGAAGGATATTGTTTCTTCAGTTTCTCTCTTAGTGAGTTTGTTATCTGTGTAGAGGAATGCTGTTGACTTTTTGGGTGTTGACTTTGTATCCTTCTATGCTATGCTACTGCATTTGTTTATTAGTTTTAGGTAGTTCTTGGTGGAGCTTGTTTTGGTCTTTCAAGCAGAGTATTATGTCATCTGCAAATAATGATAGTTTTACTTCTTTATCTACTTGTGTTCCTTTTCTTTCTCTCTCTAGTCTAGAGGCTCTAAGTAATGATTCCAGAACTATATTGAATAGGAATGTGATAGAAGACATCCTTGTCTTGTATCTGAGTTGAGAATAAAAGCTTTTAATTTTTCTCCATTTAGAATTATGTTGATTGGCAGGGCCAGCAAGATAGCTCAGCAGACTAAGCACCTGCTTAGGCAAACACAGGGATCAGGTTTTGATCCCTAGCATGACATGCTGCACAAGCCCCATCCTCAGGTGCATTGAGCTGGCCGCTGAGTCTAGGTGTGCTGACACAAGCATGTATCCCAGTGCTGGGGAGGCTGAAAACAGGAGGATAACTACTAGTTTGAGCTATGTAGTGCAACAATGTATCAAGGAGTAATATGTTTGGTGTTGGTCTGTCATAGATGGCTTTTGTCAGGTTGAGGTATAGTACATCTATTTCAAAATTCTGTTGGGCTTAGATCATGAATGAGTGTTGGAATTTGTCAAAAGCCTCTTCTGCATGTATTGAGATAATCATGTGTTTTTTTTTTTTTTTGTTTTGGTCATTGTTATAGTTATTACACTTATGAATTTGTGTATGTTAAACCATCCTTGCATCCCTGGGACGAAGCTTATCTGGTCATAGTGTATAATTTTCTTGATGACTTGCGGTATTTTCTCTCTCTCTCTCTCTCTCTCTCTCTCTCTCTCTCTCTCTCTCTCTCTCTCTCTCTCTCTCTCGATCAGACTTGTAGTGATCCACCTGTTTACAGCATACCAAGATCTGGAATTACAGGTGCACACCACCATACCTGGTCTCAATTTCTGTGTCAGAATACTATGGGGGTGGGGTCAGAATGGCAGGGCCAGGGATCGAACCCCCAGCCCCTGTGCCTGCTTGCAAGCACTATAATCTGCTGAGCTATTTGGCCAGCACTTTGATTTGCTGTATTCACTTATTCACTTTGCTAGTACTTTCTTTCTTTCTTTCTTTCTTTCTTTCTTTCTTTCTTTCTTTCTTTCTTTCTTTCTTTCTTTCTTGCTTGCTTGCTTGCTTGCTTGCTTGCTTTCTCCTTTCTTTATTTCTTTTTTTATTGTGAAACTAGGGATTGAACTCAGGCCCTTGCACTTGCCAGGGAAGCACTTATTCTACTGAGCCATCTCCCCAACCCTCGCTTTGCTAGTACTACACTGGGAATTTTTCTATCTATGTTTATGAGGGAGAATAGCCTGTAATTCTCTTTTTTGGTTGGATCTTTCTCTGCTTTTGGTATCAGTATGATAATCTCCAGGAATGATTTGTGGGAGTATTACTTCCTTTTCAATTTCATTGAAGAGATTTATGAGTACTTGGATTATATCTCTAAATTTCTTGTAGAATTCAGTTGAATATGGGATTTTTTTGTTGGTAAGTATTTTTTTTATTAAATTTTCAACTTAATTGGTTGATATTGGGTTATTCAGGGATTTTTTGTTGTTGTTGTTCAGGGTATCACTATGTAGCCCACACTCATAGTGATCCTTCTGATAGAGTTTTTGCATCTTTTTGACTAAATTTTGGCAATTCATACCTACCTAAGAATCTGCCACTTTCTTCTGTCTCTTCAAGGCTGTGACAGAAAAGATGTTCAAAATAGCTATTGATGCTCTAAATTTTCACAGAATTTCTGTTCTAGTGTTTATAATTTCCTCCTGTCTTTGGGCTTTGTGCTTGATTTGCTCTTTCTCCAGAGGCTTGAGGTACAGCAGTAGGGTATATATTTGCTCTTCCTATATTTTACTAGTGTGTGAGGAAACCACTATAAGTTTCCCTCTGAGGATTGCCATAATTGTATCCCAAAAATTCTGATAATTTTTGCTTCAATTTATGTTTTTTTTAGAAAATAATTTTATTCAGCAACAAATAGCAATGAGATACTTTAAAACTGATTAGCAGGACAGTTTCAATAATTAATACATTGCATATTCTTGTATTAGTGGTTATTCATTGTACAAGGTACAAACATGATACCCTGTCAACAAACACTATTAGAACAACTTTTTTCTATTCAACGAATTAAATTGAATAGCTGTATATCTATCCTAACTATTTTGAATATGCAGATACAAAATGCTTGCTCATTTGTATTCCCTTTTTTGTTTAGTTTTGTCAAAGAAGTATATTCATTGTCATTTAAATATTATAGGTGTGTAAATTCAGCAAAGTATTCCAATATAATCCAGTAGTCCATAATAGTAGTGGGTTATATGTAGGACTAGCAATGTCAGAAGTTGTTGACTAGAGCCATTTACAGCTCAGCATATAAATATGTCATTACTTTTTATTTTGTTTTTTATACCTTTCTGCTGGACGGTTAAGACCAAAATAAAGCAAGACCTACATTACAAGAAATGTAACCTTTGTATCTGATAAGGTCAGCCAAATCCCCTCAGAATTTATCCTGAAACCCTGTACTACAGTTTGTAGATCCTTTGTCAGTGTCATCCATGTGGATGAGTCATGGCCATTGCTTGACAAATTTCCTCTCTGTGGAAGTCTGAGAGACTGTTTTCTCTCCATGGAACTCTCCTTATATACACTTTACATCATCAGTCACTTTATTCTGTGGTCCCATAATCTCCTTGATCAGAAAATTTGGGACACAACTGAGTTACATGTTATGTTACAGGTCTCCTATGTCCTGAGTCTTCACTGACCTTGAAAGGCTAGGGCCAAAATGTTAGCCATACTTGCAGCTCTTCTTTTTCTCTAAATTTTGGTTTGCAAACTTAGGTTGTTAACCCTCCAGAAGAGAAGCTCATAGTTACTACACTACGTTATAGGCAGTTGAGCTTAACCTCACTATCTGTCTGAATATCAAATATCTTAGGGGTAACATGGAACATGTATTTTCCGTCAAGTCTTGATATATTAACCTTTAAGTCCCTACAGAATATGAAAAAAATTTAAAAAAATGCATAATATTTAAAATCAGGAATAAATAATTACACATTATTACACAGAAGTTTAGAAATCTAACCATATACAGCATTGTAGCAGGACAGTCCTGTAACTTTTTTCTTGTCATTGTTTTCATTTATTACCCTTTTTAAAAAACAAACATTTACTTGAGACACATAATGGCAATAATTGGTATGACATGGCAAGCAGTACATATGTAGAGGACCAGAATAACATGCATTCCAAGCATGACCCTACTATTACACATTGCTATCTTCAGTACAGTTTATTAGTTCACTATAAGCACAAAAAGATAGTCAGGCTGAGAATCCTGCTAGTTTCAAAATTGCTAGTTTTGAAAACCTGCTGAAGATTCTCAGGATCATTGCCTTACCCATCTTGTACATATGAGTGTAGCTTTGGCCCTGTCGTGTTTCCTAGCTTTCCTCTTTGCCTTCTCTTCGTTGTCTAGTCCTCAGGTTCTCGCTTTTTAAAAAATTTTGTTATACGTTTCTGTTTGTATTTCTTCTTTTGAGTTCTTATATTAAGAAGACTATATGACATTTACACATGTGCATCTGGTTTCTTTCACTTATGAGTATATCTTCAAGTGGCATCCACTTTAATATGAAGGCTTTGAGTTTATCATTCTCTATAGCTTAGTAATACTCCATTGTATACCAATACCACATCTTTTTCATGCATTCCTCCAGTTATAGGTATCTTGGTCATATCCAAGATTTGGCTATCACAAACTGTGCTGCTATAAACACAGGTACACGTATATCACTATGATATGACACTTTCAGTTCCTCAGGGAAAAGTCCTAGTAGTGGGATAGCTGGTTTGACTGGGATTTCCAGTCCTAGTTTTTTAACGAGTCTCCACACTGATTTCTATAATGGTTGGACAAGTGTATATTTCCACCAGCAGTGAAGAGTTCCTTTTCCCCCACAGCCACTCCCACATTTGTTGTTAGTTGATTTCTTTATGATAGCCATTCTTTGTGGGGTGAGATGATATCTCAGTGTCATTTTAATATGCATTTCATGGATGACTAGTGATGTGGAGCATTTTTCATATATTTATTTGCTTTTTCAATTTCATCCCTGAGAAATGTGTATTCATCACACATGCCCATTTCTGGATTGATCTTTAAATTTAGGGATCCTAATGTTTTCAGTTCCTTATAAATTCTGAGAGCAAACCTTTGTATGGGTGCATATTAGTTAACATTTTTTTCCAAATTTGTTGGTTGTCTTTTCACTTTGTTGATAATCTTTTGACATGCAAAAACTTCTCAATAAGAGGTTGTCCCAGTCATTAATTCTTTCAAGTACTACCTGTGCAATTTGATTTTCATTCAAATTGCCTACCCTTATGTCTTCAAGAATTCTTCCTACTTGCTCTTCCAGGAGATTGAGTGTTTCTGTTTTAATGTTTAGATCTTTAATCCATTTTAACTTTAACTTAGTGCATGCTCAGGTTTTAGTTTTTGTGATATAGAGAGCCAGTTTTTTGAGCACCATTTGTTAAAGAGGCTATCTGACTTCCAGTAAGCATGTTTGGCCTCTTTGTCAAAGATAAGGTGGCCTATTGTGTTTATAGAGGCTTCTTTCTCTTCAAATCTATTCCATTGATCTTCAGGTCTATTTTGTTGCCAGTACTATGCTGATTTCATCACAGTATCTTTGTAGTATAATTTCAAGTCATCATCCTGTCTTGTCTTTGTTGCCCAGGATTGCCTTTGCTATTCTATGTCTTTTCTGGTTCTAAATAAATTTTAGGAAGGATTTCTCTAGCTCTGGGAGGTATGTTGGTGGTAGCTTGATAGGGACTGCTTTAAATCTGTACAGCAATTTTGGGAGTGCAGCCATCTTCACAATGTTGGTTCTTCCTATCCAGGAGGATGAGATAGCTGTCCCTTTTCCGAAGTCCTCTATGATTCCTTTTTCAGAATAATGTAATTTTCCTTGAAAAGATCTTTGACTTCTTTAGTTAGATTAATTCCAAGTTATTTCATTTTCCGCAATGCTATTATAAAAGATATTGTTTCTCTAATTTCCCTCTCAGTGTGTTTGTTATCTGTGGACAGGAACGTTATTGACTTTTGGGTACTGACTTTGTATCCTACTATGCTACTGAATTTGTGTACTTTTCTAGTAGCTTCTTGGTGGAGTTTTTTGTTCTTCCTAGTAAAGTATGATTTCATGTGAAAATGATGATAATTTAATTTCTTCTTTTCCTATTCTTATTCCCTTTATCTCTCTCTCTTTTCTAATGGTTCTAGTTAATGATTCCAGAACTGTATTGGATAGTAGAACACATCCTTGTCTTGTACCATATCTGAGAGTAAAAGATTTCAGTTTTTCCCCATTTAGAATTACGTTAGCCATTGGGTCATTGTAGATGGCTTTTATCAGACTGAATTTGAGGCTATCTATTTCAATTTTCTGTAGAGCTTTGAGCATGGATGAGTATTGGACTTTCTCAAAAGCCTTTTCTGCATTAATGGAGATGGTCAATTTTTTTTTTTTAATTTTTATGGTATGTTACATTTATAAATTTGTAAATATTGAACAATCCTGCATTCCTGGGATGAATCCTGGTCATGGTGACTTGCTATGTTCTGTTTCCTAAGTCATGATGACTTGCTATATTCTCTTTCCTAGGGTTTTACTGAGAATTTTTGCTTCAATATTCATGAGGGAGATTGGCCTATAGTTCTCTTTTTCAGTTGCATCTTTCAGTGGTTTTGGTATCAGTATAATACTTATGTTCAGGAATGATTTTGGGAGAACTATTTCCTTTTCAATTTTATTGAAGAGTTTGCGGAGTATAGGTATTATATATTTTGTAAATTTCTTGTTGAATTCAGCTGTGACTTTTTCAGTACCGGGACTTTTCTTTGTCAATAGGTATTTTTTTAATTATATTTCATATTTCCTTTGCTTTTATTGGATTATTGTGAGTTGTTATGTCTTCATGATTCAGTTTTGGTAATTTGGACCTTTCTAGGAATCTGTCCATTTCTTCTGTGTCTTCTGTTGTGTGAGAGTAAAAGTTCTTTAAGTGCTATTGATAATCTTCTGAATTTCCACTGGATCTGTGGTAGTTCCACCCTTTTGATTCCTCATTGTTAGTATTTGAATTTTTTATTTCCTCTTTTTGGTGAGGTTAGTGAGGTCCTTATCAGTTTTATTTACTATAAGAACCAGCTTTTTGATTTGTTGATTCTTTGAACTGTTTTCTTTGTATCAATTGAATTAATTTCTTCTCTAATCTTGAGGATTTCTTCCCATATATTGGCTTTGGATTTGGTTTGCTCCTCCTTTTCTAGATTTTGGAGGTGCAGCACTAGGGTTTTTATTTTATCCTGTTCTGTTTGCCTAATGTGTGAGTTCACAGCTATAAATTTCCCTCTGAGAGACTTGAGTGACCATATCACACACAAAAGTTACACTTGTTGTTACATAAGTCTTGCTTTATGTTGGTCTTAATCATCCAACAGAGAAGTATAAAAATGGGGTATACAAAGTAAAGCCATACTGATACGCTGAGCTGTAAAAGGCTCTAGTCAACAAATTCTGTGGGTAATACACTATTTTGGACTGCTGGACTGTGTTAGAATGTTTTGCTGAATTCAAGCACCTATAGTATTTAAATGCTAATAGAATACTCATCTGTGACTAAACAAAAAATAGGGGATACAAAGGCAGAACCATTTTGGATTTGTATATACAGAATAGTTAAGATAGATGTACAGTTCCTTTCACTTGATTCTGTGAAAAGCGAGATTTGTAGTAATAGTGTTTGGACAGGATATCCTGTCTGCTTCTTGTATTATGGATAACCACTAAAAAGATAATAATGTAAAATATATTAATTATTGAAAATGTTCTATTAATCAGCTTTGAAACTGTCTCATTGATATTTCTCCCTCAGTAAAATAAAATGAAAGAAAAGGATAAATAAATAAATAAATAAATTTACCTCTGAGACCTGCTTTCATCCCCTCCCATAAATTCTGATAAATTGTGCTTGAATTTTCATTGAATTGTATTTTTTGTTGAATATCTTGTATGATTTCTTCTGTGACCCATTGATTGCTGAGTAGGATGTTGTTTAAGTTCCATATATTTATGGAGGTTTTATGGTGTCTTTTGCCATTCATTTTCAACTTCACTGCACTGTTGTCAGATAATATGCATGGGATAATTTCTGTTTTCTTATATATCCTTACGCATGACTTATGGACAAATATATGGTCTATTTTAGAGAACGACCCATATGCAGCTGAAAAAAACGTGTATTTGGCTGTTCTTGGGTGGAACACTCTGTATATATCCACTAAATCCATTTGTTTCAAACTCTAGTTCAGTTCTGTTATTTCTTTGCTAATTTTTTGTCTGGTTGACCTATCTTTTTGCGATAAGGGAATGTTGAGGTCTCCCGTCAAGACTTTGGTTTGAATATTAGAGTTTTCATGTCCATTAAGACTTGTTTTATATAGTTGGGTGTTCCCACGTTTGGCGCATAAAAAGAGGTGTTACTTCTTCCTCTTGAAAATTTCCTGTCACCAGTGTATATTGGCCTTCTTTATTTTGCTTGATCATTCTGGGTTTGAAGTTGAGATTGTCTGAGAACAAGATTGCTACCCCTGCTATTTTCTGATGTGCTGGGGCATGTAGTATTGTTTTCCATCCTTTCATTTCAGCCTATGAATGTGTTTTTAATTTAATTGTGTTTCTTGTATACAGCATATTGTTGGATTTTGTTTCCTAATCCACTGTACCAGTCTACTTCTCTGAATTGGTGAATAGAGTCCGTCTACATTGCTCGCTATAATTGAGATGTCTTGAATTATGATTGACATGTTATTTACCTGTTGTTGTTTACTCATTTTTTTCTTGTGTTTAATTGCCCTATTTTAGTGGGTTTCTTCTGTTCCGTTTGCTGGAGTTCTGATCATTGTGGTCCTTCTCTAGAACATCTTTCAGTCTGTGAAGGGTTCACTTTGTCATCATGAAATTCTTTCATTTGTTCTTTCCAATGGAAGTATTTCACTTCTCCATCAAACTTGAAAGAGAGTTTTTCAGGGTGTAGTAGTCTGGACTGGCATTTGTTTTCACAGAGGATTTGAAGCACTGTGTTCCATGCTCTTCTTGCCTTCATGCTTTGTGAAGAAAAGTCGACTGTAATTCTGATGGGTTTTCCTTTGACTGAAATCTGCTTCTTTTCTCTACCAGCTTTTCAGTATGTTATTCTTGGGCTTGATTTCTGGGATCTTGACTATTATATGTTTCAGTGTGTTTTTAATTGGTTTGAAGTTATTTGGCGTTCTGGTTACCCGAATGTTAGATTATTTCCTCATATTTGGGAAGTTTTCTGTTATTACTTCTGCCCATATTATTTTTAAATCATTTGTATTGACTGCTGCTTTCTCATAGATGCCTATTAGTCTCACATTGTTCATCTTTGCATCGTCTTGCAGGTGATGGATTATTTTTTCCTGCATCCTAGTTGTTTTTCAGAGATCTTTTCTTACCTTTTTACTAGTTGCACTGACTTCTTGAAGATCTCACTCAAACAGTTTTGCAGGCTTGTCGTTGAGATTTTTAAGTTCCTCTATACATGTTTGACTCTATGATCTATTTCTTTCCTATATTGCTCATTGAAGGAGTTTATCATTTTTCTGATCTCCTCTTTTTTTTTTTTAATCAATTTCTTCTTTAGAAAAAGTTATTAATTCTTTTACTGCAGACTTTTTTTCTGGTTAGGTTTCCTCCATGTGTTTCTGTATTTGATTCTTTAATTCAGATGCTATGAATTCTGAGATTTCTTTTTTAGTTTAGAAATTAATTCTTCTTTAAGTTCCTCTATACCTTTGTGCTGTTGCTTATTTATTGCTGATGCTATTAATTCATACATTTCAACTGAACTATGGTCCTCTGCACTTGTTCTGGGCACTGAGTTTCCTCCTCATTTTTCTGCATTTGATTCTTTACTTCAGATTCTATGAATTCAGAAATTTCTTTTTTTTGTTTCAGGAATTAATTCTGCTCTGAGTTCCTCTTTACCTTTCTGCTGTTGCTTCTTTACTTCCAACACTATTAATTCATACATTTCAGCTGAACTAGTGTCCTCTGCACTTGTTCTTGGTAGGCTTGAGGCCTGAGATTGCATTTTGCTCCTTCTCTTTGTCTTAGCTCTGACTTCTGACCTTTGGTGTAGAGTTTTGGTGCAGTTATAGCCTTAGCACCTACTGAAATTCAGGCAAAGATCTATTAAGTTTCAGTTTATCCAGTTATTCCTGCCTTGGGTCTAGCTCTTGTGTTAAGCTTCTTCCTGCTGCAGCCCTTGGAAGTGAACCTGTTGTGCCCCTCTGGCACATCAGTGAATCTCCAGTGCTCCTCTGTTGTGTCCCTGGTCCAGGGGGTGCAGGGGAGCGCAGAAGCTCTCCCACACACTAGCTGGACCTGGGCTTGGAGTGGATGGGAGGGGTGGGAGGTTTCCCCAAGAACTGGGCAGAAAGGTTCTTGAGAATGCTGTGAAAGGCCTCACTCAGGGGCTGGCCTGGACTTGATCCTCCAGTGTAAGGGAGAGCAGGAGCTCACCCCCACACCTGCTGGGCCTGAGCTTGGGCTGGATGAGAAGGCAGGATGTTTCCCAAGAGAGCGAGAGAGTGGGATGGAAATGGTGTGAGAATTTAGCAGCACGACTCACTGAGGGGCTTGCAAATATTTCTTTGGCATAAAACAATTGCTGAGCCACTGAATGCATATGTGAATGTTCCATTCTAGTAGATAACGTGAAAGAATTTTCTTTTTTCTTTTTTGGATCCGGGAATTGAACTCAGGCCCTTGAACTTGCCAGACACGCACTTATTCTACTGAGATATCTTCCTGGCTCCAAAAGTTGGGAATGATTTTTTTTTTTTTCTGGCTGGTTCAGGCTGCCTTAAGGGTGGGCCTGGCACTGCAGATGGAGGTGGGGATGAGTGGAGGTATGCTGGGCCTGACTGCATGAGCAGGCGACTACACAACGGAGTTAAATGCCAGTCCTGCCCCCCTCCCGCAACATGAAAGAATTGTCTAAACCAGTTGCCAATTTGTGTGAACAGGAACAATAAATGAGGAATCCTAGCTACTCAGCAGGCCTTTTCTAGGAGAATGAGTTTTCAAGGCCAGCTTGAAAAATGTAGTGTGAGACCTTGTCTCTCTCTCTTTTTTTGTGCATTGTCTCAGAATCATAGTGATCCTCTTGGTTTCTGCCTTCCTAGTCCTGGGATTACAGGCATAAGCCACCACTATTGGACTCCATCACCAACTCAGTGCACCTGGGGGCAGGGCTGGGGCAGCATGTGGTGCCAGGGATCAAACTTTGGCTCTTGCACTTATCTAACGAAGCACTTAGTCTGCTGACTTAAATTGCTGGCTTTGAAATCTTGTCTTAAAAAAAAAAAAGTTCCAAGGATTTAGCTCAGTTCTTCCTAAGCTCAATACTCAATACTAGAAATAATACTAGGGGTTGATATTGATATCTGTTTAGACTCTTTTTTTTTATTATCTGCCTTCACTGCCCCCAAATTTACACAAGATATAATACTTTACTGTGGCTTAGGTTTGTTTTTCTTGTATTTTTGAAGATAAGATCTCCTTAGATGCTTAGTGACTATATGCCTCTTCCATAAAGTGTCAGTTTAGATAGTTTGATTGCCATTTTTGGGGGGTTGTACTATGGCTTGCATCTGTCTCCCTGTCCCCTTAAGCCTAATGTAGTCATAGGTAGGGCTTTGCAGAAGTGGTTCTAGGGTGTGTGATACTGGGATTAAGGCTTTGTGGTTACTAATTAGTCCACTGATTGGCCTGGCATAGCTCTCCATGTAGATAATGGGAAGGCTTTCCCTGGGTCTGAGTGCTACCTGCCCTAAGGGCACATGTCCAGGATAAAATATGAGGAACAGAGAGTGCTGCTGCTTTCACTTGCTGTTTGCTGCTTTTGCTGTTGTCTGCCATGGACTGTTTCTTCTCTGTGACTCTACTCTGCAATGACACCTTGATGAGGGACTGAAACCTCAACAAATATAGGTGAAATAGAGCTTTTCCTCCTTCCTTCCTTCAACACTTTGGGTATTGTGTGCTTTGTCTCAACAACAAGAAAGCAACCAAGATAGGTTGTTCGGACTTTTTTGACTTGAGTCAGTCACCATATACAAATAATTTCTTTGTACACTTATTATTTATTTTGTGAATAGTTATCCAGTTTGTCATTTGTCTCTTTTTTAAAAAAAAATTTCATTTCAATAAAATTGAGTTTTTAAATATGGTTAAATTAACAATGTTTTCTTACCAATAATTTTGTATCTTGCTTAAAAATCTTTTCCTACATGAAGTTCTAATATATATTCATTTTGTTTTTAGTCTGATTTGAAGTCTGGATCACATTTAATCTTCAAACATCCCACTTTTCCAGCTCTATCTCTGGAGCGAGTGCCTCTGCATTCAGGAATGCCTCTTTGTCATGTCAGAATCCTCTGCTGCTCTGATATACTTATAAGTTCCTTACCTCATTAAGACTTGTGTATTCCAAGTCGGGCGTGGTGGCGCATGCCTGTAATCCCAGCACTAGGAGGCTGAGGCAGGAGGATTGTTGTGAGTTCAAGACCCGCCTGAGCTACAAAGTGAGCTTAGGGCCAGCCTGAACTGCACAGTGAGACCCTGTCCCAAAAAGACAAAAAAAAAAAAAAAAAAAAAAAAAAAAAAGACTTGTGTATTCCTAAATTGTTGTCACACTCTTATTTTTAAATTACTGTTACTCTTATTCACAGTAAATTCCTGTAATCAGTAGAACATATACCATTGTCCTAAACATTTTCTTTTCTATTTTTTTTATTGTTAACATTTTACTTTCCAAATGCATTCATTGTAGGATAAAATCAATTTATATAATTTTGATTATAATTGCTTTGAATCTGATTTTCCAATTTATGTGGTTTTCCTTCAGCTATCTCCATCTTTCTACTTATGTAATCATGTGTTGATTTAGCAGTTATTTTTCATTCACGGGCTTGGAGTT
Organism: Ctenomys sociabilis; assembly: GCA_004027165.1. Taxonomy (NCBI): domain Eukaryota; kingdom Metazoa; phylum Chordata; class Mammalia; order Rodentia; family Ctenomyidae; genus Ctenomys; species Ctenomys sociabilis. The sequence goes on from PVKA01011920.1 coordinate 45,291, forward strand.
AGGTAGGTGGCTCTGCTCCACATACATCTTCTCTTCCTTTTAGTGCAGTGGGGTGCCCAGGACACAGTTCCCTCATGTTGCTGGTGGTGGGAATGGTCATGAGTTTCGCTGCACAAGCATATTTTAAGAGTTGTATCATGTCTAATAAACCACAGCAACCAAAACATGTTTCCTAGATTCTCAAGAGCACACATATATTGTGTTCTTATTTTAACTATTCTATTTAATATATACAGTCTTTTGCTTGTTTTTCTTTTATAATTTTTATTCTTTCAGATTGCTTCTATCTTTTTATGACAATTTGTATATTGTGCTCAAATGTTCTATTTTTTTTTTATAATATCAAACGTGTTTTTAGTATCATTTTTCCATCTGTATTTCCAGTATGGTAGTCATTCATTTGTTCATTCATTCATTCATTGATTCATGGAATTATGGTTGTGTTCCCCAAAATGATACACTATTTTATTTTGTGGCTACCCTACAGTTTCTATTAGCTCCCAAGAATTTTGGGAGAGAAAAATGAATTTTGATTTGGCAACCCCAAGAAGGAAAACCAGAGCCCTTCTGTGCAACTCAACAGCCCTGAGGGTTTAATGGGGAGCAGAGCTGTAGGAGAGGGAAGTGACTAGTTTCCACTTGCTTTCCTTAGTGTGACAGTCACATGTGACTACTGACCTTCTGCAACTTTACTGTAGTAAATGCTAATTATTTAAGTGATGAAGGTTGGAAGGAAACTCACCCAGGTGACACGCATGTGCAGTCAGTGTTAGGGAAGGTCTGCCTTTAGACTGGTACAGCTTCTGCCTTGAAAATTAGCCTTCTGCTAATCACCACTGCGCTTCCTTCTGCCTGCTGTGGACTCTGTTCTGCTGAGAATGGATGGGCATTGCTTGAGTATCCTTTGGGCAGTCCAAAATAATTTCAGTAAAAAATAATTTCATTAAAAGTAATATAATTGCTTTATATCATTAATTTCTTGTTTATATGTGAAATGGCACCACTTATGGTGTCATCCTGTGCATTGACAAAGGATCTCACAGACTGTGGTGCTAATCAATAAAAATGCTAAATAAAGAAATAAATTTGACATAGTGAATCAACTGTAGATTTGTGTATTTGGAGTTCAATGGACTGGCCATAGGCACTGGCCCAGCTCCTCCTGCACAGGGGAATGATTTAAACTGACTTCTAACATTGTTAGTCAGTTTGGTTCCTACATATCAGGGATCCTTTGAGTAGCACAAGAAATCTTTTTATACTTCTTTCTTCAATTCTTTCATTCTAATGCCAAATGCCAATGTAAAACAAATTAAATGGCATTATAAAATATTTATTAGGTTATTACACTGAAATACTGGTTGTGCTTCAGGAGGAGGTTTGATAGAATCTTTCAAACACTATTAAAATGATCCTGCTTTATTTATGCTTTCTGGTGATGTAAACCTTATATTTACTATAAAATATAAGAATATTAGTTGACATATTAACACATGTATCACTATCATTTGCCTTGTGTACAGTTGCAGCAGAAATGCTGTGGATTCAGGTTTCTGAAGTTGGACTGAGACTCAGCACTTTTTTGGATTTCTTGGGTGGCTTTCTGAGCTGTTGCTTCTGAGCATGAGGACTGAAGGTCAGGCTACAGAGAAAGGCCCAGCACTAACCTTTGTTAGTGTTAGTGACATGTATGAAATTAAAATTACTTAGCAGGAGGTTTTCCTTACATTTTTTTTTATAGTGACACTTTAGTCATCTATCTCTTCAGTGTTACTAGCTGAGCCTTTAAAAATGTGGTTAAGAGGTATAGGTGGATATGCCCCCAACCTGCCCGTGACATTTACAGCAGTATGGGGATGCAGCTACCTGGCAGTGACAACTGATGAGTAGTGAGGATGCATTGAAAAAGTATGTGGTCTCTGGGAAGACATGTTTAAAATGGGGGGATTTTCTGTCAGAATCCATGTAGAAAAGTGAGCATTATATTATGCAAATAGAGGATACTTATGACAGAGCAGTTACAAAAGCGTTGGATGGACCATACCATAGAACATAGCAGCCTGTGTACTCCAGAGATGGGAATAGCAGTTCATGTGCAAAAGAGAAGAATACAATTTTATTTGATTTCTAAAGTGCAAGTGTTGTTGTAGGGTCAGTAACAGGTATAGTGAGCCCAGGGTAGGTAGAGTTACAACTTGTGAAGAGGGGTTTTGTGAACCAATGAAGATATCATTCTAAAGGGGCCTATGTGACCAGTTACAGCTGCAGGAGAGGCTGTTGCTCATGCTTGACTCAGGGGGAGATGCAGCCACTCCAGAGACACTGGCAGAGGATGTCATAGGGACAGAAAAGGAAACCCAGCTTGTTCTTCCTGCTGTCTCTGACTACTTGTTTTTGCAAGTGATGGGATTCACAACAAGCATCAAGACAGTATGTGTAAGGTGGATTGTCATATTTCTAGTAGTAATATCATAGAGCCAAGCAGATAAGAGTATACATGAGTTTGAAAGCCAATTTTGGTCACAAAGAGCCTTTTATTAATAGTCAAGTTCCATACAGTACAAATTACAAAGAAGACCATCGGGCTAGGAAAACCTATTTGCCTTTATACAGATGTTCTACTTTAGCCCAGACTAAAAAGATAAATTAAATAGGGATGGAATAATAGTTGGAAAAAGTACATCTTTTAGGTCTTTTATGGTGTGACTAAATTTAAAAATTTCCACAAGTGTATAGCATTTAATTTATTTTGCAAGAGAGCGGCAATATTCCAGATACATCCACTTCTTATTACAGATACATTACACTTTCAATATTCCAGATATATCCACTACTGCCTTTCAATGGTAACATTAGGAAGCCGTGTGTGTGTGTGTGTGTGTGTGTGTGTGTGTGTGTGTGTATCATCTATGGCTATCCAGCTCAGCCTTACTGAGTAGAGAAATAATAAACAAAGAAGAAAGAAATAAACAAATAACTGGTGTAGAGAGCCTTAGAATGAGGAGAAAATGTCTTTCTTTTGGTAGTTATGAGTATGTACATTTGTGTTTGCCAGTGTATCCACTATTGGTGTTGTAACCCCAGAGTGATTTTTGGCAGCATTTATGCTGGATTTATAATATAAAAATACAGACAATTTAAAGAACATTAACTATAACAAGCTATGAAGAATCATTTCCCAAATGGTGACAATTCTGATCATTTAACTTGTGATACCTTGACCACAAAGACCAAACGAGTAGGGAATCTTCCTTTGTGACTTTTATTCTCTTCTGACCATTATGTATTAGCTGTCAGAAAATGCAGGTTTGTCTATGCAGACATGTTAGGCAGCATTCAGAATCTGTCATTGCCAACTGATTAGTTTGCTGAGAAGTTGAGTAATGATCACACTCAGAAGGAAGCCTGAAGAACAGAAGAACATATACATTCAGTCAGAGACATGTCACTGGGAGCAGAAAGGACACCAAACATCAGGATCAGCAATTCAAAAACATATGTGGGAGATACATAGATGGGAAAGACACACGTATGGGAGATGCTTCGAAGAAAGGGCTCTTAAAAATGTAATTCATAGCTTTTGAAATGAGAAAGTCAGCCAGCATTGAAGTTTAGGCCCCTGGTTCTTGGGGCAGTCATCACCAATCATGTGGGGGAAGAATCCAACATTGGAAATAAAACACACCTTGTACTTGCTTTCTCAATTAAAACAATTGCCATACACATCATATGTTTTAAACCACTTAAGAGTCTTATGGTATATCCATTAATACTCCCTTTTATGGAACAGGGATTACAGACCTGTTCAAGCCTGCAGGATGAGAAGATGGGGCTGTTGCACCTGGTTATCTGACACAAGGCCATCATGCTGGTATCTATTTTGTTGTCTGCCTGGGTGAATGAACACTCTCTTCTCAGTAGGTCACAATGACTTCACTCTTTGCCTAAATGCTACCTCAACTTTCAGTGCTTTCAATTTTCACATACAGTCCTTCCACTTTTCAGGATTGATGAAAGATGACTTGATCACAAGTGCGATCTGCTACCTCCAGAAAAATGTCTCTAATGCTTGGCATGACCAAGCATATTATGCACTCTCTAGATTTAGCATGGGTTCTGTCCTTCAACTATGCTGCTTCTTATCTCTGCCTTGGAACACTGTGCCTCTATTCTTTCCTGCTTGCCTGAAATACTAGACTTCTTTTATTATCAACTTGTCAAGGACAATTTCCTCCAGTTTTTTTTTTTTTTTTTTTTTTTTTTCTTGGACTCCCCCAGCATAGTTGGAAAGTGAAGGTCAATAGCCATGCTCTGTGTTCCTGTTATTAAAACTTGCTCAAATTTTTACTAGCATTATACTCCTAGGAAAAACAATGATAAAGATGAGGATTCATATTTACCAAGAGTGTGTACCACGTGTCTGAGACTTTCCTGTTTTATAGGCATCCGTTTAATTTCCTCAGGTTCTCCCAGAAGTAAATAATGAGATTGCTTAAAATTGATGAGCTATCTCATTCCATCTTCCAAGCACCTTGCCTCTGGTATAGGTACTAGTATTCTCCTTGTTCAGTTGTGGAGGAAACAGGCACAGAGAGGTGTATTACTTGCCTGGAGCAACACAGCCACTGAGCTGTGGGGTTGGGATTAGAGCCTCTTTTTAGAGCCTTTGCCTGCAGGGCATCTGGCACATTTATTCTTAGCCCTCGGCAACAACTCAGGGCTTGCAGGTTAAAATTCACTGTAAACTGAAGGAGAATGTTCATGACTGTTGTGCCTGATGAGGCATTTTTTTCTGATGTAAGAAGAGAGTAGAGAGAAAACATGCACTCGAGATCTGTCTTAGGATACCTGGATGGTAACCATGCAAATTTTTGTGTTTATTATTTGTTGAACTTCTACTTTCTGGTGAAGAAAGATCAATGAGGTTGAAAGGATCATTGGATCCTTTTCAGGAAAAGAGTAGCAGCAGTGTATGCTCTATTCCCTCCAAAGCTATTTCTAATTTATTGCAGAATTAGAATGCATTCTCATCAAGGTAACCTCTGTGCTCACTGTTCCTTATAAAGGACCATATTTTAGCTTGAATTCTTGATTTTTAAAGTCAAGCAAAAGAGATATGGAATGTTAGGGTATGTGGCCATGTGTAAAGATTCATAAAACCAGAATATCTCTGTCACACATGAACCTCTAATAATTTTGATTAAATGTAGTCATAATGGATTCTAACAAAATAAGTCTAATCATTTGTGAAACTAGTGTTTTATTATTTCCTTTTTGAGTACTTTCCTAGTCAGAAACAGAGAAAAAAACGCTTATGGAAAGTTAATTTTTTGAAGATATAGGTCTGTTAAAAATTATAATCCCATTATTTTCTCTAGAAAAATCCATGTGTTAGATAAAAATGCTATCTTAGAATTGGGTGAAGGTTGAGTTATCAAGAAAGATTTGATTTACAAGTACGTAGAGATTAAATCAACGTTGGACCTTATTGCAGGTCCAATGTAATAAACACTTTTATTACATAAGAATGCTTGATAAGTGACTGAATTTGGGAGAAACACAGAGACAGGGACTGGAAGGGGAGGGAAGTCTCTGGGTACAGAGGAGGAATGAACAGGTGTGCTGAAGGCGGGAAGGCCAAGTTATGGGATTACAAGTAAGCCCCAGGAAGCTCTTCTTGAGTGGAGAGTTTTATGGTAAAGAGCTTCATGTGCCAAAAAATGCCAAAGAACACAACTGAAGCACACACCATTAGATTTAGTGAGAAGTAGGTCATATCCTTACTTCCCAGTGCGCTGTGGTCATGAAGTTGCTTTCTTTTTCTCTTCAGGTAATCCCTGAGGTGTATTTATGATTTAACCTGACTTTTTCAGGTTAAAAATAGAAAACATATGATTCACTTAGAGACCACAATGAATAACAAAAAGCAGATAAGCAGGCTTTTTAGTGTTTATCATTGTGCTATTTACATTTGGGCCTTGATATTTTTCCTGTTCAAAAAAGTGATAAAAATGAAGCAAGCCAAGAAAGTCCTAGCTGTATAGTGAGACCCTGTAACAATCAAATGCATTTAAAAATCCCATTAAAAGATCATAATAAAAAAAATCCTATATTGCATTAGTTGGATCAAGGAAGCAGAGCAAGGTAATCAAGTGCCTGCATTCATTGCTTGTGAATCGAGAGACTCAGAAACACTACTAGAGGGTTTCTGTCACTAAAAACTTCTCACCAAAAGAAATGTATACAGAACTAAACTCAAAGTACTGGGTACCAAAAGCACAAATAAATTAGGTTAAATGATTTTTTGAAAGAATCCATGTCTCCAGTGTGCATCACATCGAAAACCATAGGTTTATTTCTTTAAAAGTAATAAAAGAAGCTGCCTCTGTTTCCTTCTCCAGAGTGTTTACAGCTAATGAGCAGCTGGAGGCCTCACTGGTATTTAATAAACTCATTCGCAGAGCAGGTGGTGTGGACCTCTTCATTGTGCCTGACCTGAGAGTTCAGACACGAGCCATGCGTTCCATGCCCACATCTCTGGAATGTATTCATCCTATGAACTTATCCATATGTAGTTTCCAGTTCATACCGAGTTTATTTAGTTCCCGTTGGGTGCACATGAATTGAATCTATAAACAATCGCACCTTTACCTGGGAACTGATTGTTCTTAGTAAGCAGAATACTATCCTTCTACATGTCAAAATCACATTGTGGATGCCACCTGAGGCAATACAAAGTGAAGAGATTTTCTGAAATAGGCAAACTTGATAATTCTATAAACATTTTTAAAAGGCATAATTGGGATATAACTGCATAATGGTCAATTGTCCTATTAAAAAGCACAGCTGGCTAGACAGAAAAAAACAATGTAAGGGAGTCATGTGAAAATTAATAGTGAATATTGAATTTCCTGAATTTTACTTCCAAAAGGCCTGACATGCTGTTTTTCGTAAGTCTCCTATTCTCCCCTGGGGTAACCTTTCTAGTGTATGTGGTAGTTCTCTTTTAATCTTGCAGTTAATCAGTGCTGTAGAAATTTGAATTTTATGATTATTGTAGGTGAGCCAATTCAATAATAGGCACCTAATGAGAGTTTTTAAGATTTTTTTGTTAGTTTTCTTTTTATTTTAAATAAAATAGAAAAAAAAAACAATACACAATTTCAAAACAAGATGATGGGAATACACACTTCTTAGACAAAAAATTCATTCTCTACTTACCTTATCTTTTCTTCAAGAACTATATATAATCTCACTCCACTTTTGTTGCTCCTGGATCCAATAAAAGCAGTTCAGTGGGTATCCTCCACTTTAGCATTTTGTGCTACGAAAAGTTGCAAAGATGCTGTTTCTTGACAACATATACCTGTCAACCCTGTTAATGTGTATAGTCCAGCATGGGTCAGACCAAATGACACAAACATATACCCATTTAAAAAAGACATTATAGATTATTACATTGCTTTATTTCTTTGTCACTGAGACACAATATCTGATACCCATAATATAAAGGAAGAGAAATTTGTTTAGGTTCATAGTTTTGGAAGTTTCAAATCATGATTGGTAGAATGAAACACTGCACTGGCCTGGTGAGGGCTGGCAAAATATCTCAGTTGGACTAAGTGCCTGTTTAGGCAAGCTCAGGGACCAGGGTTCAATCCCCAGCTCTGTATGCTGTGCTGGCCCCATCCCTTTATGTGCTGAGCAGCCACTGAGACCAGGCCTGGTGGTGCATGCCTGTAATGCCAGCACTGGGGAGGCTGAAAACAGGAGGATCAGTATGAGTCTGAGCTGCATGGTGAGATCCTATACCAAATACAAAAAATGGCCTATTGAGAGGTCCTGCCACAGAGGAGAACTGCTGATGTCACAGAGGCCCAGAAACAGAGAAAAGGTAGGATCAGTGCAGGAGATGTACCTTTCCAGATTTTGCCCTAAGGGCTTGCCCATAAATAGCCCTCTTCCTAACAGTGTGTTCAGGTATTGTATTCATTAGTGGAAAAATCTACTGATGAGTATTTATTGCCAAAGCCTGTCCTCGGGCTGCATGAGGCTCTAGAGACTTTTTAGATTGTGGCTGTAATGTACTTATGTTAAAGGAATGATTTTAGTCAAAGGTACCCTACACTCTTGGCCATTTAACTTAGAAGTAAGTTAAATCTCACATTCTGCCTCAAATCACAGTGAAACATATTTTCTTGCAAGTAGCTGTCTGATTGTGTTTCCCTACATGGAGAAACAGACTTTGTAAAAGGTAGGCTGCATAGCCCTTCATCATATTGCGATTCTTAAGCAGATACATAATGACATTTTGGCTCCTATCACTACCAAAAGAAGAGAAATGTTTGCTTCAGGAAGTTGGATGTCTTAATGATAAACATTTGAACAATTGAACATTTGAATTACAAACTGGTAGCCTGCCTGGTGGGGTTGATAAGTGCCAGCTGGCTTATGTGGCCCATGACATTTGATTGTCTTTAACTTTCCTTTGAAGAAGTTATCCCTTAGCTGTCTGTCTTATAAAGTGAAAATATAGCCTCCGTTCAGTCCTGCATTTAATATATTATTATTTTCAGCAAGTTATCATGAAACTTATGAATGATATAAGTATACTCACGACATAAATAGAGGGCATGATGCCTGACAAGACATTTAAGATGTTATGCTTAAAGATAATTAACGGTGGCTGATTAATACCTTTTTTTTTTTTTTTTAGCACCTTAAATATCCTCTTGTCTAACAAGTGAAGTGGTTTCTGTTCACTGCACATGAATTTTTCTCCACTGTCTCAGAGATGCTTTGAACCTGTGTAGATGGAGCAAGATGAACAGCAAGGAAAGCACAGTCGCTGGTATGTGAGCTTTCGTCAGGTCACCCGCTTCCTTGCTCAATAGAGTAGCTTTTACTAAAGATGGAATGGAAGGGCATTCTTGTGTCAGATAACCATTCCTGAGTTTCATGATTCAGGCAGGAAGCAAAGGATATATGTCTCTGAAATCAATTCTGTGTGATTATTTTCTAAGTTTTCATGAATACTAAAAGAAAAAGGTCAGCTAACATAAAAAATGCAGTGCAGTGGTTCCCTCAGGGCCCGGTCACTAGTGAGGTCTGCGTTATTGCTTTTTGATCTTCCATTTATCCTTTTCTGAATATGAATAAAATATACTTTGAGATTTCGTTCAAAATTAAGAAGAATTAATGATCCTCTTTGAAAATCAGGCTCTGCTGTACTATTAATCTTTAAGAAAGCTAAGAAACCCTTGAGTCTACCACTCTGTCTCTGTCTCTATCAGACTCTGTCTTACTGGGTTTAACAATCTTGTCTCAACCACTTACAGCGGATTAACCAAGGAAATGCCAACACAACTTCATATTTATTTAATTAGTAAATATACTAATCTGTGCCTTAAATAGATCTAAATATGACATTTGAGTTGAATCATTACAGGAATGAAACAAGTTTATTTAATAGCATATGGTACTGTAAATCACAGTATAAAGTAGCTATTTGTACACGATTTGTCTATAATTCCACCCACCACAGAGATAGCAACAGTGTTTCTTGATCCTGATTTGTTGCTTCTTGTCCATACTATGGACAGGGAAATACTTGCAACCACAACTCTGTTACTGCACTTTTCACCTGGGATGTGGATTCTGAAACATAAAAATATTACCTAGATAATTCTTGGGACTAACAAATTCCTAAACTGAATTACTAAAATTACTGCAAGAAGGGATTCCTAGTCTTGAGTATTTTAGAAAGGGGCTCAGCAGAATTCCGTTATTAAGAAAGTTTAGAAAAATTCTTTCCCATTAGTAAAATTGCCCTATTCATGCTCTATGAAGTAGGACATCTATGTATTATTCATTCTTCTGATCCTCATATCTATAATTTCTCTTTTTTACAATTTTTTCCTTCAGTAATAGCCCTTAACTTAGCACACAACTATTTTCACTCCTCCTAGAAGACCTCCCTGAGGAGAGGTTGTCCTTCAAAGTTTTCACGGACATGTTATTCAAAAGACGATAGTGATATTTATCATGTGTAACTGATTTGCTCTTAAAATGTCTTATAAATTCTGTGTATGAAGGAATATGCATTTTACTTCAATTATTGAACAATAATACAGTAAATTTATGACAAGCTCATTGCTTGAATAACTACTTTGGGAATAGTATTTCTCTACTATGGTAGAGATTATTTAGGAACAAAAATGTGAATGGGACAGAACAAGAAGGTTCAAAGACTCAGTTACTGGTTGAAAAAAGCATGAAAAATCATTTGAAAGTATGGTGAATTTGAGATTAAAGGAACAAAATATTGACTAAAAACCACTGAAGTATAACAATGAGGTTGATGGAAAGAAGCAAAAATTTTATTTTCCTCTTTGGGACAGAAAACTTAAGGACAGAATTAGGTCCATTAGGGGATAGGTGATGAGTCTATTTTGCTGCCTAATCATATGTGTTCAGTGTCACATAAGTTTTCTATTTTTCAGATTGAAAAAAAGAGAAAAAAAATATAGATTCTGTTGCTTGAAAGCCACATACTGATTTTTTTTTTTTTCAAATGAAACTCCTTCCTACACCACAGTGTCCTGCTGATAGCTACATTTGGAATGATTGTGTTCAGTCTCAGGAAGGAAAGAAATGCATTCGTTTATTTCATATTTAAATGGAGAATCTTTTTATTTCCTTACTTCTTTGGATGAAAGTCAAAATAATGAAGATTTTGAAAAGAACAGATGCTATTAGAATTGTTAGCTCTTTTTCTGAATGTCCTTAATGGGAATAGCTTTTGATTAGTATGTTTCTCTTTTGTTCTTCAAAAATTTTCAGACAATACAAAGACCATTTGCTTTTTCCTGATATAAAGATGTGTTACATAAAGATGAAGTTATTCTTTCTCTGTCTTCTTAATTTGACTCTACTGTTTTAGATTGACTTGCATTTTTTTCCTAGGGACATTTTTCATCATAATGCTTTCTCAGCATTATATGGCTTCTTATTACTAAGTCATCAATGGGCGTTGCTCATGGCCAATCACTTTGAGGCCATAAAGGAGGCATTAGAAGATATGCACATTCCCTTCCTAGAACACGAAACAATGTTGACTTGCAATGATATCTGTAAGCATACCTTTTAAAGAATTATTGCTGTCATGGCTTATGTTTAAGTATACTCCCAAAGCCTCATGCAGTCATAGGTGGGGCTTTTTTTAGAGGTGGCTGGGTCTAGAGTGTGTGACATTGGAACTGATTCACAGTACATTGCTAGGCTCTAGCAGTAGCAGTAAGGGTATGAGTGCTACCTGCCCTAAGTAGCCTGGATAAAATAAAAAGGGCAGAAAGGCATTGTTAAGGTCCTTGCTTGTTTTACTATGGTCTGCCTCGCCAGGAGCTATTTCTTCTCTGATGCCTGTCTGCCATGCCACCCTGCTCTAGAGACAGATGATTATGGATTGAAACCTGTATGAATTGTGAGGTTAATGAAAGCTGAACTTTTCCTCCTTCTATCTTGAGTGTCCAGTATTATAGCATAGAAACAAGAAGAGTAATTGAGACAATTATGTTTCAACATGATTGAATCATATGAAAGAGTTTTTAAATTGAACTATAGAAACAATTTCTCTGTCGTTTGTTTGGAGTCATCCTAAAGGTTTTTTCTTCACCCACCTGTGGCATGTTGCATTGTAAAAGCTCACCTCATTTATAATTTAAGTGCAGTGACCTGCAAAGCAGATTGTCAAAGATCTGCTTGTGATTTTATGTCAAAGTTCTTATCCATTTACCCTTGGCATCAGATCACCCTGGCATGCCTTCTGTAGGAATACTATTAATCTATTTTAGCTAAAATGTTTCTGAGCCTTGTTTCCTCTTAGGAACTTTGCATCTACCAACTCTATTACTATGTTTCATGGTTGTAAAGCCAAGCTCACCTATTCTGTGCTTAGATCTGTACTTGATTCTGTAGTGATGTCTCTTTTATGCTATCAGTTCCCAGATAAAATCTGCTCCCACTTTACCATCCAGTTCTGTTTTTATTTGCAGATACTATTCCTATTTCTAATGCTTCTAGTTAGTGTGCAAGCTTGGAATAACAATAGTTTCTTTCTTAGCATTTTTCTTTTCAACTTTGAGAAAGAGATAAAAGATTTACTTTCATACACTAAGTTTCTCTGAGAAGAATTTGATATTGACATGGCTTTTAGTCTAAGATATAATATTAATAAGATAGAGAAAAGAGGAAGTGAGAAACATATATCAACAATGATGTGTTGCACATAAGGTGTGTCATTGATTTCTAAAATATTTTAGTCAAAATATTTCTCATATATTAATTTTATTTTCTGTACTAAAATGTAAATAGTCTCTGCAGAGACATACCTGAAAACATTAGAAACTGAGTTTATTTCAGTTCAGTTTTGCTTCCTCAGCATCCAGTTGAGCACAAGAGTAGATTATAAGCAAATTCTTCTTCAATTAAATGAAGAAAAAATGGAAGGAAATAATTTCTTTAAAGTAAATTTGGTGAAATTTACTTTAAAGGCCCAGAAAAGGAAAGAACTTCAAGTACCTTGCCATTTCTACTATTGTTTAAAGTAGAAAAAAGCACAAAGACGCATCAAAGCATGTCAAAGGAACTGTTAGCAGACTTAGTGGGTTCACAAGGGGTTAACACTTGCTCACATCTGTGCAGAGATTCCATGCCTCACAGCCTGTGCTGAAGATATGGACACAGAGTGCTAGCAAAACACACTCTGAGTTTGTTAAGGTACTCTTAATAAAGTCAAATCTCGGGATCTAGTTTCTTCTCATGTCCTACTCAAGATAGATTGGGGACTGAAATTGTAAGTATTATAGTCAATTACACTCATGTCTGTTTCACTGAGAATTACAGCACTATCACTCACATTCATTCTTTTTTATTGTTAAAGAATACAAAATAGCAAATAGACCTGAGGATCAGTGGAATAGATTAGAAGACGCAGAGGCATCTACAAAAACACTCAGACATCTTATCTTCGACAAAGGGGCTACACAAGCTCACTGGAAGAAAGATAAACTCTTTAAGAAATGGTGCTGGAAAACATGGCTTTCTACATGCCGAAAACTAAAACTTGACCCAGCTCTATCACCATGCACTAAGGTAAAGTCAAAATGGATTAAAGGTCTAAACATTAAAACAGAAACACTCAATCTCCTGGAAGAGAAAGTAGGAGGAACTCTTGAAGACATAGGGGTACGTAAAGAATTCATGAGCAAATATATATTCGCACGGGAAGCACTTGAAAGAATCAACAACTGGGATCAACTCTTCTTGAGGAGCTTCTGCATGTCAAATGAAATTGTCAACAGAGTGAAAAAACAACCCAAAAATTTTGAAAAAATCCTAACTAATAAGCAATCAGACACAGGACTGCTGTCTAGAATATATAAAGAACTAAGATATAACAGGGCTCTCAAATTTAAAGACCCAATTCAGAAATGGGCATCTGAGATGAATACACACTTCTCAGAGGACAAAATTAAAGAAGCAAATAAATATATGAAAAAATGCTCCACATCGCTAGCCATTCATGAAATGCAAATAAAAACTACACTGAGATACCATCTCACTCCAGAAAGAACGGCTATCAAGGAAATCAACCAACAACAAATGTTGGAGAGGTTGTGGGGAAAAGGGAAAACTTCTCCATTGCTGGTGGGAATGCAGACTGCTACAACCATTGTGGAGGTCAGTGTGGAGCCTCCTCAAAAAAGTAGGACTAGAAATCCCATTCAAGCCGGCTATCCCCCTACTGGGAAATTTCCCAAAGGATCTGGATACATTGTATCATAGAGATATATGTGTACCTATGTTTATAGCAGCACAATGTGTGATAGCAAAATCTTGGAAACAACCAAGATGTCCATCACATGAGGAATGGTTGAAAAAGATGTGGTATTTCTATACAATGGAGTATTACTCAGCTATTAAGAATGATAAGTTTGAAGTATTTATACTGAAGTGGATGCCACTTGAACATATACTCATAAGTGAAATAAACCA